>PVKA01044523.1:0-16123 GCA_004027165.1 Ctenomys sociabilis | reverse complement strand
CCCGTCCCGCGGAAGAAGACACTAAGACACCTTGTAACGGGTTCAGCAAGCCTTTATGGATCGGGATGCAAGCCTCTACTTGCGTCCGCTAGCCGCGGCTCCTACCGTGCAAGCAACAATGAACTTCCTGCCAGAGCGAGCTATATAGGTTTCATAGATCAATCACAGTTGTACATGTGTTCGTATATCATTGGCAGAGTCACAAAAAGTGGCGGGCATTTCCCTAAATAGGCGGGACCCAGGCACAGCAACAAGAACCCGGAAGCCGGATATGAGCGCCATCTTGGCAGACACGATGGGCGGGGGAGCGAGGAGCGGTCGCCATCTTGGAATGGCTCCCGACACTTCTCTGTGGCCAGGTGACAACCCTGAGAAGGGGAGGGTCTGTTTATGAGAAGACCCCTCGTTTCCCAGACCCCAGCCTGACACTGAACTGTGTTTGGCACAGGGTTGTTATCAATGACTATTAATTATTATTATTAATGTTATTTGATGGGATTTGTACTAGTAATTTGGTTAATTGAACAAGTTGCTTAAACACTAGAAGTATTAAACAATATATTGTTGTCTCCAATATTTTAGTTTAACTTAAAGCATAGGAAAACTCACTGCCAATCTTTGAAGAGGTGTTGCAACTGTTTGTTGGATGTGAGTCTGTGAACTGAAGTCCTGAAATGGTTTTGTTTGGTTACTTATCAACTAAAAATACTTACATTTATTATGAAACAAAGATTTAAAGTCCTGTGAATGTTTTGATGTGATGCACAGGACGGAGAGCAGAAAGCTTTACATTATTATCACTTTCTCAATTAATTTTGCCACAGTGATTCAAAAACAATTCATTTACTAATTTTGCTTATAAGTTTTCTAAAATTCTACTGAGGTTTTACAGACCAAACTTCGCAAAATTCAAATGTCATCAGATTATGTGAAATTTCATTGAAATATGTAGTTTGAATAAGAAGCTCAACAGGTACATGAAACTTAGAAACAGATATTAGCTGGCTTGTGCTAAGCGCCTTTTGACAAGTGGGAGTGAAAATGTGGATTAATATTAGAAATTAATTTCTTTCTTGTTTTTGCAGAACCAAGGATTGGACTCAAGCTCTTGCACTTATCAGGGAAGCACTTATTCTACTGAGCCATCTCCCTGACCCCTAGAAATTAATTTCATATTAGTTCCAGGCATTTAATGTTCCATGGTTGTGGATCGTTTTGTTGTTGTTGTTTTGTTTTGTTTTTAAAGAAGAAATAGAAAATTTCAACTCACTTAGCAGCTAGCTTCCTGGATAATAGTCTCCAGTGCTTTCACTTGTTTTTGAAAATATGTAGATCTCTTATCAGTGTCAGCCCTATGGATGAGTCATGCCATTGCTTGACCAATTTTCTCTCTGTGGAAGCCTGAAAGTTTTCTCTCCATGTGACTCTCCTTAGGCACACGATGGATCACTGATTGCATTCCTTTGTGGCTCTATAATCTCCTAGATCAGAAAATTTGGGGCACAACTGAGTTCAATGATGTTACAGTACAGGTTCTCCTATGTCCTGAGTCTTGACTATCTTTGAAAGGCTGGGGCTAAAATGTTGGCTGACCTTGCAGCCCTTCCACTTCTCCAATTTTTGATCTGCAAACTTAGGTTGTTAACCCTCCAGAAGAGAAATTTATTATTACCCTGCAACATATGCAGTTCAGTTTACTCATACTGTTAGTCTAAATATCAGACATCATAGGCATAATATGGAACATGTATTTTCCATCACGTATTGAGATACTATACCCTAAGTCTGTACAGAATATGAAGATGAAAAAATAATTAAAAATAGGAATGAAAACTTACATATATTTACATAGATATTTAGAAATCCATCCATATTCAGCATAGTAGCATTGTAGCAGGACTGTCTTGTGACTTTTTTGTTTTATTTTTCATTTACTGCCCTTTAAAAAAGGGCTGTATAGTAATAGCTAGTATGTCATGACAAGAAGTACATATTTAGAAGACCAGAATGGCAGGGATTTTGAGTGTTACCCTTACACTTTGCTAAATTTAATGCAGTTGCTTGGTTCATAGGTATCAGCATACATAGTTAGTCGGGGTGAGAATCCTACCACTTAACTGCAAGTTTCAAAGATCTCCTGTTTCTCAGGATCATTGTCTTACTCATCTAGTGTGTATAAGTGAATGGTCTTGTCTCTGTCATGTTTCTCAGCTCTTCTCCTTGCCCTATCCTCATTGTCCAATCCTCAAGTTCTGGCTTTCATTTTAATTGTGTTTAACATTTCTATTTGCAATTCTTCTTTTGAGTTATATTAGGGAGACTATACAATATTTGCACATGTGGGTCTGGTTTATTTTGCTTATAAGTATGTCTTCAAATGGCATCCACTTAAATATGAAGGCTTTGAGTTTATCTTTCTTTACAGCTGAGTAATACTTTATTGTATAAAAATACCACATCTTTTTCAACAGTTCCTCATGTGACAGGCATATTGGTAGTTTCCAAGATTTGGCTGTCACAAATTGTGCTGCTATAAACATAGGTACACATATATCCCTATGATATGATGTTTTCAGTTCCTCTGGGAAAATTTCCAGTAGGGATATAGCTGGAAATATGATTGCCATGACAAAGTTTGACATGGTAAAATGCGAAGGACTATCCCAGGGGTCTACCTCATTCCCTTCATGTAAACAACCACTAAAGAAAAAAAATCATATATCAAGATGGGTAGATGAAAAGTGGCTTCAAAATGTAGTTTTAAGTTAAGACATGAAAGACATAATTTGGGTGGCAATATTATATGTGCAGTTGGCTATGCTACCTGAAAGCTTAAAGCAGTTTGTTAATACTTGAGGAGCTATAGGGGAATGCAACAAAAGTTTCAATAAAGACAAAGTGGCATACGTGGCAGGTGAGGATGTATAATTTATAGATTCTTGCTGGCTGAAAACCATGTGATGAGAGAAAATCTGAGCATGTGCAGAAGTGATGCACATCATTAGTGCATAGTTAAGATGGGACTCTAAGCAAAGACTGATGACAAAAGACCCAAGTGACAGAAATATGCATACTTAAATTGAGCAAGAAACTAATGATAAATTCTTTAGCAGTAAGGCTGTGAAAAAGGCCATCATATGAGGAGCTCTGTTTTGTATGGTATTTGCTAAAAGGTATGTGGGCCAATAAGAGATATAATACAGTTACTCAGCATTTGCTTTACTTTATGAAAGTGCCATTGGAATTTCCATAATGCAGCTTTGATGCAAGGCAACAAAGTGATGTTTATTTGTGAATGTACTGGCATGTGCTAGGAATAGTAATTTAGTGAAAGCAATTCTAAGTTCCCTAAAAATGAGTGGTGCTCTTGAACTTGGCCTAATTAACATCATTCTGTAACAAACAAACAAATTTGGATCTTAGCAATTCATTGTTTGCATCAGTGAGAATACAGAGATTTGATATTATGGGCAACCTAGGCCCATATTGCCATGTGAATCATCCAATTGTGTTGGAATTCATATTGAAAACACAACATGTTCTAAACTTGTGGAAATTATAATTAGATCTAAAAACGTACAGTCAATCAAAATAAATACTGTGTTCTATTGCCCAGCTGAATTAAGAGGGAAATTGTGGTAAGGAAGGGCTTATGTTTAGTCAATCAGTGTAGCCTTTTACTGTAGCACTGTGATAGGAAAGATAATTAGGCTGATTGGTCACATGATGGCTTGTTAAATAATTTTGAACACATGAGCCTGAGATCTCATTGATTTTCCATTTCCTGAAAGCTTGAAGATCTGGGTCTGGATAGCTTTTCTTCTGAAGAGTCAGCCCTTTAAAGCTTAATATCCTCCTTCTTATGGGAATATTTTGTATTGAATATTAAAGCTGGAAATAGCAAGCATTGAGTTTTTTGCTTTGACCTCATTCCCACATAGAGAATTTCTCAAGTGTTTTAGTCTTTAATGTACAAGCACATTGGATTCTTGCTGTTTTGTTTCACTATTTTTAAAACATCCCTAAATATTCTCATCCATGACATATCTGCCAGTTTGTCATGTTTATAATATTTTGTGATATTATACTGGAAAGGTTCCAACAATGTCGTTATGCTTTTCTGTCTTCTTTTACCAGTTCTCTTTGTAAGTGCTGAGTGCTACTATTGAAGCAGTTGCTCAGGTAGGAAAATGATTCTTGTTCTTCATTCCTACTTTTCTTTCTCTGACTATTAAATCCCTTGTAGAATCGTTTTCATACTCTCTATTTTCATAACCATGACTTAGCCCATTAAATTTCTCTGGATTGTTTTAAAATCTAACCCATTCTTCCTACTGCAGTAAAAGTGGTTCTCCTAAACTTAAAATATTGTTGTGCCATTTTTTCACTTTAAACAGAAATGGTCCTGTGGCCAGCCAAATAGATCAGCAAGGAGGCAGGACAAACAGCTCAGAGGATTAAAGCCCCTGCAAGCAGGGACAGGGCTCCCGGGGTGCAGTGAAGTGGCAATTGAGACTGGGGATGGTGGTGTGTGTCTATTATCCCAGCTCTTGGGAGGCTGAAGAAAGGAGGATCCAATCTAGTAGTGAGACTCTGAACACCCTGTAGACCCTTCCCCAAAATACAAAACAAACAAAGAAACAAACAAACAAAAAAAACCAGTGGTCCTGCCTCTGAGATAAGACTGAAGTCAGTTAGCATGCTAGATAAGTGTTTCAGGCTTATACATATTTCTTAGTCCATCATATACTACACTTAGGTATATAAAACCTCTATGTTCAGATGTAACGTGGCTGCATGCCTTCCCCTGGCCATCACACCTGGCCTCCTTGGGTTTAGTACACCTTGATTACCTTCCATTCCTCACTGGAGATGTTGCCCTATTCTGAGCACTAAGGATAAGGTGCTGTGAATAGACTTACCCAATGTGGACATTTCACACTATCTGACACTTCTTATTCTTTATTACTGGTTGCTTAGTTAATTATCTATACTGCCAAAGTTTCTCTAATTCCTAATGTCATACCCTTTGCTTCAGTTTTTCATTTCCATACATTTTATGCAGCACTTCAGTTTCAGGAACCCAAATCTGTTACACTTTAAAGAAAATCTCTAAACAGTGCTCTGAAACAACTCTCATCTGTATGTCTGTGAGTTCCATGTGTTTGCTTCCTGCTACCCAAGTCATTCACCCAGAATGACTAGAAGGATGGGGACTACTTTAGTGCAATGTGATGGAATCATTTGAAAGCTTCTTTATTTATGTCTGCGCTCATGCTAGGACAGCAGCTGGGCCTGTTCATCAGAGTGTCTGCCTACATTTGGCCTGAGCAGGAGCAAATCAGAAGTAGAAGCTTCATGATTTTTTTCCTAGCTCAGTTCCACAGTATGGCTTCCATTCCACTGCATCAGTTAAAGCAATTGTATTAGTTTCCAGTCATTGTCCTGAAAAACTACCAGGAACTTAATGGCTTTAAACAGCACAAATTTATTATTTTACAGTTCTGGAGGTTACAAATTCAAATTCAAAAAATAATAACTCTCTTATGGAGTAAAATCAACATGGCAGCAAAGCTATGTTTGGAAAGCTCTAAGAGTGAATCTGTTGCCTTGTCTTTCATATCTCCTACAAGCAAACTGTATTCCTTGGTTCATGGCCCCTTCTTTCATCTTCAAATCCAGTAGTATGGCATATTTTGATCACTGCTTCTTCTGCTTTCCTTTTAATTGAATTTAACTTTTTAATTTTTTTTTTTTGAATCTAGTGCAGGTTTTATAGGATCTACAGGGTATACAGGATTTGTACATATCAAACTTGTAGTGATTCTTCTGTTTTCAGCTTCCCAAATGCTGGGATTATAAGAGCCCGCCACCATGCCTAGTCTCAATTGCCATCTCAGCCTGCCTCCTAGGTGGGGCCAGCACCACAGGCTGGGGATCCAACCTTCGACCCCTGCATCTGCCTAAGCAGGTACTTTAATCTGCTGAGCTGTCTGGCTGGCTCTAATTTTAGTGTTTGATATGGTGTGACTACACAGTTTGGACTCATACTAATCCTCCTGTCTCAGCCTTCCCAGTGCTTGGATTACAGGTATGCACATCTGGTTCTGGGAAGCCCTCCAGGCAGGTTCAGGGGCCACCACTCTGCCTTCCTTTTATTTCAAAGATCTTTGGAATTTCATTGGTTCACTCAAATAATCTAAAACATTCAACCCACCTCAAGATTAGCTGATTTAGTACTCATAACTTTAATTTATTTTATTCATAACATAGTGTGTCCTTAGGTGTCACTCCTTAATAGTTGGACATCTTTGGAGACTTTTGAATTAATCTCACTCAAACTCAATGTACCTGTTGACAGTTAAGACTATGTTTTGATATTTGAGACTGGACTGAAACCTTTCACTTACAAGGTCAGAAAGCCATTGTGGTTGAGATGGGAAGTATTCCCCGAAGTCCTTCTAGGTGGGGATTTGTAAGGAGATTGCATCCTGAGGCTAGTGACTCCAGGTTGAGAGGTAGTGTTTGGTCATAAGAGGCCGGCTACTGGGGGACCACAATACCAAGCACACACAATTCTCAGAAAGATTTAATTCAGCTCATTATTTGGTCAAAGGAATAGCCCAGTGGCACGGTATGGTAGGATACAATTGCTTTGTTTATGGTGGTCAGAAAGCAAAGCAGAACAGGGCCAAAAGGAATGAACAAGGGACCATGCATAGTACCCAGTACCATGCCCCCATTATCACCCAGAACATACCCAGGAGCTGTCTTTAGTAATCCACTAGGTATTTCTCAATATAATGCAGTTGGCGTATTAGGATTAATAGTTACACTGATAAATAGAGCTTATATCTCTAAGAAAAATTATCTTTGAAATAATAGTTATTCTTTGCTTGCTACTGCTTTAAACAGAACTTAAGGTTAGAACCACAAGGAAATCTTATATAACACTAAACTATAACATTGATAAAATAAAATAAGTAGAAAATTTAACAAATGTCATCTGCTTTTAAGTTGATGTAGAGTATTCAGCAAAGATGGTAAGATAATTCAACAGCAAAAGGACAGTGTTTTGCAACAAATGGTGGAACTAATGGGTATGTACATTGAAGAGAACCAGGTGGAACCCTACTTCATATGGAAATATGCAATTCACATAAATTTACTGAAAATGAATCACAGCCCAAACTATAAATGTAAATCTGTATATTATAGAAAAGAAATATAGTGCCATAAGCTTGTATTGTACAATAGTTTCTTAGATATGATACCCAAAACAAAATTCATACAGGAATGTTAACTTGGATTTTTATCAGTTAAATTTTTTTCAGTTTCAAAGCACATCATAGAGAAAGGGAGTAACCCATAGTACAGGAGAAACTGTTTATACTTCATATGTAAGGCTTGTATCAGATTACACAAAGAATTCTAACAATTCAGCTAAAAATGAACTAATTAATAAGTGAATGAAATAGTTGAATTGTTATTCTCTAAAAGTGAGAAAATGTCCACTAAATGCCTGAAAACATTTTTAGCCTGTAGGAAAAGGAAAATTACAATTTGAGATACTTGTGAGATACTCATTAGGATAGCTAAAGTAGGACAGTAACTATATAGTAAAGAGGTGGAGACAGTAAAACCTTTATCTATCAATAGAAGAAGTGTAAAATGGTCATTTTGAAGAACAGATTGGTAATGTCTCATAATAGTAAATATACTGGTAGGCAAGATGGTGACCACTGTGGCCGGTGTGGGCCGGCTGGAGGAAGAGGCGCTGCGGAGAAAAGAACGGCTGAAGGCTCCGAGGGAGAAAACCAGGCGTAAGGACAAGGAAGATGGAGAGCCGAAGACCGAGCAGCTCCGGGACAAGGAGGAGGAAGGCGAGAAGTACAGGGAGCTCAGGCTGCGGAACTACGTCCCGGAAGATGAGGACCTAAAGAGGCGGCGGGTTCCCCAGGCCAAACCAGTTCAGTGGAAGAGAAAGTGAAGGAGCAGCTGGAGGCTGCCAAGCCCGAGCCTGTCATTGAGGAAGTGGACCTGGCCAACCTGGCACCCCGGAAGCCTGACTGGGACCTTAAAAGAGATGTGGCCAAGAAGCTGGAGAAGCTAGAGAAGCGGACACAGCGGGCCATTGCTGAGCTGATTCGTGAAAGACTGAAAGGCCAGGAGGACAGTCTAGCCTCTGCTGTGGACGCCACCAGTGAGCAGGAGGCCTGTGACTCCAACTGAGGTGGCCGCTGCCCCTCCACCTAGCTGGGCACCATGTAGATGGGGCCAGGTCAGCATCACCCTGGGTCTTCCTGGACAACTGAAGCAGACTCACTGGGCTGAGCCCTGTGGAGCAAGAATGACTCATGTCCCAAGGGTCCCTGCCATCTAAGTGTGTCCACAGCTGTACATATGTCTATGCACTGAACTTCTTCCAGTCTCTGAAATGAAGATAAGTAAACCCCTTTGCGCAGCAGAAACCTAAAAAAAAAAAAAAAAGTAAATATACTGTTACCATATGACCTAGTAATTTTTTTCCTAGATACATGCCCAAGAAAAATAAAAACCTATGTTCCCTCAAAACCTGTATATGAATGTTTATAACAGCACTATCTCACTTGACGAATGCTTCAGGTCCCACTACTGCTGATTAAATTGCTAGTAAATACATCCTGGAAAGCACTTCTCCATTTTCATTCTAAATTCCCTGTAATGGCATAGTTTTAGAGGACATAAAGCACAAAAATGAATAGAAATCCCTTTATTTTATGGTATAAATAACTCTTTTCCTTTAATTAGATTCCTTCATCCTATCCATGTGAAAACTCTAATAGCTAGCCGCTTATTTGTTATTAGAGTAATGTAACAAGAAGTAGTTTTTGCCTGTTATGTTCTGTAGTTTCAGTTAATAATTGAAATAATCTACCTGTAGACTTTGGAAGAATTTAAGTCTATGGTCTATTTTCAATCCATACATTTAAACTACCTCAAAATAATAACTAACATTTGATCATAGTTTATATGAGAGTAATTAATATTATTATGTACTATTACCTGTTCTCCTCATGTTGAACATATCTTCTTATTTTCATGCTTCCTTCTTTAGGAGAAGTTCATGTACTATCCTCATGTACAAAGATATAAATTAGAAGTCAGTGAAAATATTTCAGTCATTGCTTCTCACGTTTTTGACTGAGATCAAGTGTAACTTTTTGGTCAATCAAATACAGTTTTCAAAGACAGTAATTAAATCAAGCAAGCAAATTAGTTCGGGATGAAGCAGGCAAGTGAGTTAAGACAAATGAGGACAGTTCACAGGGTGTTTTGATGTTTTCACATCCTTAGTCATTTTAGTGTATTTTCTTATGACTTTGCATTTTATGAGTTTGTGCTATTAAATGTCTTTTTGGAAATGGTAAAAATAACATTCTTTTTAGTATACACTCAGAAAAGCCACAATATGTATAAGTATATTACTACATGTAATGGCTCGTTATAGGTAGATGGTTTCATTTAAAAATGTATAAAAGCCTTGAAGCAATTCCTTAATATGGTCATAGGTCTTCCATTGGACAAAAGAATATTGGTCAGATATTGTAGGTGGGCTATGCTCAAGGTAACTAGACTTTTTATCTTAATACTTTAATTGGCTTAAAATATACTTTGGGGGGCATATGATTTGGTGATATAGACCTGCATTCCCTTAAATTTGTGATTCTCCTGCCTCTGTCACCTTGGTAGCTAGGATTACGTGGCCTGTCACAGTGGCCATCTTGACTGAAAATAGAAGCATGCTCAAAGGTTCAAAGCATACTTCATTTCAAAAGCTAGTTTAATAATGTAACCCACGTTAATATAAGAAAGCTATGTTATTTTATATTTATAATGATGGATGAGAGCTCTCAGAGGTTGTTGGCAAGAATGATAGAAGAAAACACTCAACTGTGTCTTACCATCTGTACTGGGACTTTTTAAAATATATGTTGAGTGTCCACAGCTCATAATTTAGTGCAAATGTAATGTAAATGAAATGCAAGCTTAACAGATTTCAGTTAAAGATATTTTGGCAGTTATCATGTCTTTATTGCAAAGCCAAAAACATTCTTAAGGTCTTTGTTTTATTTTTAATATCATAGCATTTCCTTGGCATGTTTCTTAAAGTTATATTAGAGGTGAGATTAGCCAATCACAGGGGCTTGAAGCTTGATATTCTTTTGAGGAGAGTTTTGAGGCAGATATACCTGAACATTTTGAGAATGATGCAAATGTCTTTTTAAGTATTTTCAGTTCATATGTCATATAATTTATTGGGTCTCATCGTGGCAATAAAATATCACAACACATGCTGAGTAATTATGATAAAATATTTGTAATTTTTAAACCTTTAATGTATGTATGTGCGAGTGCAGAGAAAGGGACAGGGAAGTGGGAAGAAAAAGAAAAAAGAAGAAGAGAAAGAAAAGGAGGAAATGTTTTTGTTGACTTACCTGCATTTTATGGTTAACTGCATGTTAATTCATGAGGCTAATTTTAATAAATTTAAAAATATATTTATTATAATGCTTAATATAAGTTCTCCCAAATTTAATCAAACTGGCTCTGTTCAAGAATATTTACATTCAGTGATAATAGTTTTAAAAGTACAGTCATATTGTTAATTTACTTTATTAAGTTTATTTGGAAGGTTACTGATAGGAATAGGAAGAAATAATGCATCCTGATTCATTGCGTGTTGTAAAAAGTCATAATATTGAAAATTTTCTGATCAGTCATACTAAATTACCATTTATAAACTCAAGTTTATTGCATATGAAAAAGATCTTTGAAAATAGACTTTCAAAGAGATGTTTGGACACCCACGTTAGTTGCACATTCTGCTTTGCTTCTCCCCCAACTCTCTACCCAGTCCCTATTAGCAACTCTTCTGTTTTTGGTGTGAGTTCATAACATTTCCACAAGTGTAAGAAACCTGTGGAACTCTGTGTCTGCCTTATTTGGATACATCTGATGTCTCCCAGTTCCACTCATTTTGCAAATGCAGGATTTGTTCATTATGGCTGAGTAATATCTCAGTGTGTACGTAGACCATATTTTTTTTTTTTTTGTCTTTTTGGTGTTTATAGGTACCTAGACTGATTCCATATCTTAGCCATTGTGAGTGATTCTATAGTAAACAGGGGCATGCACATGTCTGTTTGGTGTGCTTATTTCATTTACTCTAGATGCGTACCTAGGAAAGAGATAACTGGATTATATATGGTGTAGTTATACTTGTAGGTTTTTGAGGAATGTTCTCCATAGCAACTGTTTTAATTTAGATCCCCATCAACTATCTATGAATTCCCTTTTCTGTACAGCCTTACCAAAATTTGCTTGTGGGAATGGATAGTCTAACTATGTCAAAAAGTTATCTCTTGCAGTTGTGATGCATATTTCCTACACAGCTAATGATAGTGAGCATTTTTCATAATTCATTTATTATACATATTTCATATTGAGTTTGTTTTATACTAGTAAATAAAATAATGCACAGAGAGATAGGGTCAGGTTTCAGACTTCTACAAGGGAGTAACTAGCTTTTAAAGAAACATTTTATGAAGAAGCTGTCTTTTCTCCAGCACATGCTTTTGACCCTTTTTCAAGAACCAACTGGCCATGGACATGGGAGGTAATTTCTTTTCTATTTGCATGTGTGTCTGTTTGAGCCAATACCATGCTGTTCTCATTACTATGGTTCTATAGTATATTTTGAAATCAGGAACTATTATGCTTTTGCTCATCTTGTTGAAGAATTTTTAGCTCTTAAAGTAATTTGTGTTCCATTTGAATTTTAAGATTGCTTTCCTAGTTCTGTAAAGAAAGTCATGATATTTTAATTTGGCTCACATTGTTGATTGCTTTAGTTAATATATTTATATATTAGTGTCTTTATTCATCAATAACTTATAATTTTCATTGTAAACGTCTTTCACTTCCTTCACTTAATTTTTTCATAGATATATTCCTGCTTTTAGTTAGTATGAATAGGCCTGCTTTCATGACTTACACCAAATTCAGGATTTTTCTATAAAAAATCTGTTGACATTTGCTGAATTTATTAGGTGGAGCCTTTACATTTTCTATCATGTCATCTGTCAACAAGGATAATTTCAAATACTCTCTATTTTTATGCCTTTTATTTATTTTCATTGCCTAATTGCTCTGGCTAAAACTTCTAGTATGTAGTGAATAAAAATTATGAGAGTGGACACCTTGTCTATCCCTCACCTTAGAGGAAATGCTTTTAGTTTTTGCTCATTTAGTAATATGATGTTGACTGTAGGTTGTCATCTACATTAAGCTTTGAGTTTTTATACTTAGTTCGTTGAGGGACTGTATTAAAAGGGATGTTGATGTTTATCAAATGCCTTTGTACGTCTATTGAGATGATCATATGATTTAATCACTGTGTTGTGTTATGTATATTGATTTGCATTTACTAACCATCCTTGCCTTGATGGAATGAAATGCACTTGATTATTGTAAGTGATCTTCTTAATGGGCTGATGAGTTTTATTTGTAGTAGTTCTGGAAGATGCTTGTACATTTTTGAGGATTTTTTGAGCTTGAAACAAATTGTACTTTATAGAGTAATAAACAAAAAAGTGGAAAGTGCCATGTAGTTCTTTTTTCTCTAGAAAGAATTTTTGTGATAAAATCTGTTCAATAATTAACTTTCATTAAAAATTTGGATGCAGAAGCATTGCACAGTGAACCTGTTTTGGATTACACACCATCTAGCTTTGGATACTGGTGTCTAAATAAATCCTAGCGTTTGTATCCAGCACAAGGAGAACTCAGCTATGAATGTGTTTCTCAACTCAGAGTGACTGACTCTGGCCTTGACTAACACAGGAGTGAACAGGGGGGCTGCAATGTAAAGGATGAGAAGAATGTTGAGCATGGTTTAGTGGACATGAGAAGTACTGAATGTCCACAGTTAACGCTGTATAGTTGAGAATATTAATCTGATTATAGTATTCTCTAACAGAAAAATCTTATTCTTCTTGAACTTTATTCTCCTTGGGCCTTGGACATCTCCACTAACAGTGATGATAGCAACAGTAATGATTTATTGAGCCTAAAAAAGGACAAAGAAGGAAGTTGTTAATTATTTCTATTTTTGTGGATGAGGAAATTGAGGCTCACAGAGGTTAAATAGCTTAAAAAGTTATTTGGCAAATGAGTTAAGATCATTCTGCTCTTAAGCATTAGGTACTTTACTGCCTTCTTTGGCAGTTTTTTAAAAGAGGAGGCAAAAAGGTCAGTGGGAGATGTGTATTAGGGAGATATTCTAGTAATACTGTTGAAGAATCTCCTGGAGAAGTGGTGGAGAGCGTATGGGCTACAGTGGATTGCTGTCATTGGAAGCTCTACACAGTTCACCATCACTATGCTAGAGTAAAGGCATGCTACCCCCAGAGTGGGATGGACAGCCATGCATCTGAGTGAAGGCATTGATGTGAAGTGGTTAAATCTCAGACTGTGCTGGTGTATCTGCAAACTGAAAGGCCAGCCTGCTACAGCCAGCAGGTGTGTGTGTGTGTGTGTGTGTGTGTGTGTGTGTGTGTGTGTGTGAAAACACTTCTTAGACTTCTGGATCTAAGAACAGAACAGGCTTTTTCCCACACAGAATTTTTTGGCACCACTGGCCTCCTCTAATAGAATTCTACAGGAGTCCATGTCATGAGGGCCGGAAGCACCTCTGCATCCCAGGGTTGTAGGAAAGGAGAGGGAGCCCCAGATAGTGAAAGTCTGCTGTGCCATGAAGAAACAAGTCTAATCTCAGAATGGAAGTCAAATTCCCTAATTTTTTATTGCCCATGAAAATGTAAGTGAAAGAGTCTTAGTGAGGTAAGCCCCAATTTCTCTAGAGAAATCCGCGATCCCTCATCTCGCTGGTGTGCTTGCCACTGAACGGTCTTGGCACTTGGTTGTTGCTAACTTGTCCAGCAAGTCCTGGCTGCTCAGAAGTGTGAAAATATTTAAAGAAAACAGTTTCCTGAAAGTCAAGTGACTAGGATCAGGTTAGAATGTTTGCATATGAAAATTGAAATGGACAGTTGTTGAGATCAAATTAATGGTAAAATACATTTTTTTTTTTGCTCATATTCCTTAAACAAGTCTTCTAAACTATAAACGTCATAGCGTTTGTGTGTATGGCCTTAATTTAAGTGCTGGTGAATTATTTGAAATAAAATGCTATTTCTTCTGTATTTTGAAAATTTCTAAGCAATATTGATTAGTGGTCAATACAGGGGACAACAAATGTAGGCAATTAGGAGCACAGGAATGTATCTGTGGAATAAATTTCATGGAGTTAAAAATTATGCTGTGTGTGAAATTTAAAAAAAATTATTTTAGCTAATAATGAATATCATATATTATTTCTTCTAGAGCCTGCAGTGGCACTCAGTTCCGTTCTGCTCCAAAAATAAGACAAAAGTGTGAAGATGAATTCTTTTTATATATTTCAGAGATTGGCTAAGGGCAGTTACTAAAAAAATCCAATAACAACATTAAATTAAGAGAATATTGAACCTCCCTGAGTCTGACATTTTGAGAGTTAACCAATGATCCTATTTCTAGTGTAATACAATGGTCTTTTATTTCCAATATGATTTTGGGGAGGTTGTGTGTGAGTGGCCTTTGGCTGAGGCATAGACACAGGGCATAAGGCAGAGCAGGAAATAAAGTTGGAACTTCCAAGTATCTTAAACATTGATGCTTAATGTTACATTAATCTCTTGAGTAGAGCTGCTGGAGTTTTTGTTTACCTCTCTTGTTGTCAGAGATATTAGACTTCATTCTATCACTTAAAACCATAAAGGATATCATTACCAAAGTCCAAGATGTAAAACTTGGTCAGGGATCATTCTTTAATGTGCAGGTGTTATTTTTTATTTAATTGGTAACCTAGTATTAGAGAATTACTTAAAGTTTCATTATTCAACCACTACAATATAGTCATTTACCTTTTTATAAAACATTTTAGTCATTTTATAAAAGTCATACATATAGACTTAGCAAAGTGTCCGTATACATTTATTAGTTAATACATCTTAGGTTCATTATGTTATATGTTTGTTTATTTAAGGAGACATGAAAAGTGCAAAACAGAAAATCAAAGTGTGAATCTGGAGTAGGGAGTAGGGAAGCCAGTTGAAGCAACCCCAAGCAAGTTTTAAGCCTACTAGCAATAAGAGTCAACCCACTTACACTGAAGATTGCAACATTTTCAACTTTTGCATGAAAGTCATATATATTACCCAAAAAAATTGAAGGAAAGAGAATTCAAAGAGAGAAAATATCTATTGTTGTGAGCATTCATTCCACAGTGAGAACACTGGGCCTTGGAGGATTATGACTGAGCAAGAGAAGAATGGTAATTTCACATGTACACTCTGTATGCTGTTAGTCTCATAATAGTAACCTGGCAAGTAACCTCGTGAGCTTAATTTCTTACTTCATCTGAATTATCCAGTTTATAGGTTAGCATGTCAATTAGTATTGCACATGTTGCCACACACTGCTAATTCCTTTAATTTTGGTAGATAAGCTGAGAGGTATATGAACTATTGAAAACATTTATGTCAGCATGTGCCCGCTTCTGTTGTGTACCCAGGGAGGCTTTAAAGAAACTTTATTCTCTCTGAACAATAAAGACATAAGCTGTGCTCCTCTGAAGAATCTGACCTAGTAGGTCTGCTGCAAGGCCTATGCAATGTGCTGCTTTAAAACCACATCCTCCCAGGTGACTTTGGTGTCTATGTTTATCAGGCCACATTTGCAAAACATGACCGTAAAGTTAGTGTGTCATACTTGTTGAGGAGATAAGTAGGCAATAAGCAAACAGAGTGAATAACCTTATCAGAAAAGTGGAAATAGATAAAATTAGAGCTTACCTTATGCTAAGAAACTATACTGGCTCAGGCAATATAGGAGGTATACAGTTAAAAAGTGACTGGCGAGTGCAAGGTCCTGAGTTCCATCCCTGGTACAAGAAAAAGTAACCTTCAGGTATGAATTAGTTAGGTTTCTCTCTCTCTCTCTCTCTCTCTCTCTCTCTCTCTCTCTCTCTCTCTCTCTCTCT
>PVKA01044522.1:0-16123 GCA_004027165.1 Ctenomys sociabilis | reverse complement strand
TTTTTTTTTTTTTTTTTTTTTTTTTTTTTTTTTTTTTTTTTTTTTTTTTTTTTTTTTTTTTTTTTTTTTTTTTTTTTTTTTTGAGACAGGGTCTCACTGTGCAGTTCAGGCTGGCCTTAAGCTCACTTTGTAGCTCAGGCTGGTCTCGAACTCACAACAATCCTCCTGCCTCAGCCTCCCGAGTGCTGGGATTACAGGCTGATCGGGAGATATTCTTGACCGTATGCCCCCTGGCTGTGTTAAGAGCTGCTAAACTGTAGTAACTTGTGACTGGATGACCAACCAAAGCCTTCCGAAACCATCAGTCTCTTAAATGTTAATGTATCAACACCCTTGCTAATTTCTCAACTGCTTTTCACAATTGAACCATTTATCTGACTGCTTTATTTATAGGCTGACAATTCTTGGTCGCCTCAGGCAGCTAAATGTGGCTCCAGTAACAGAGCCGCACCTCGTCCTAGTTGCAAACTGTGTGGCTGGCGAAGGAGAGGAGCCCGTTTCTTGGGTTTTATTCATGCTGCAGAATGTATCTGGCTCTTCCCTCTTTGCTCTCTCCCATAGACTCTGCAAGAGAAGGGCTTGGGGTGTAGTGGACAAACATCATGGAGTCTTTAAAACGATATCCAAGTCCTACTTTCTGGGGGAGAAGCCACAAGCAGCAACCTCCAGGGCATGACAAATTAGTCATGTTGTCTTCTAGGTCCCTCGGGGGTGAGTAAATCTTGAGGTTTCCTGGTGTGGTCTCACGGTTCTAGTTCTTCTATTCTGGTTGCTTTCAATTCATTTGGTTTCCTGCCCACAGGCGAGCAGGATAAAACAGATGTGCCAAGCCTTACCTCAGAATCTAGAGAGATATGGGGGTTTCCTGGGGTTTTACTTTGCCCTCCGGGCCTCACAGGTACTATTAGGGCCTAGAGTTAAGATACCAACCCCCACCATTCAAACTCACTGGCCGCAAGGGCCATTAAGAGTTAACAGGGTTACAACCCCTCAGCACAGAAAGCCCCTGCCCCCTAAGTGCCTAGCAGCCTAGATAAGATTTACAACCAAGACCACCTGAGACCACCTGTTCTTGGAACACCTGGGGCCCCTCCAGGAATTCCCCCTCCCCGATCCCTACACCATCCAATTATTGGAAGGGACAATATAAACTGTCCTATCCCTTCAAGTGTCAGCCCAACTAACATACGCGATTGGCTTCTGTATACCTCGCTGGCTGCTTCCCTGCCCACTAGTCCTATATAATCCTGAGCGAACAAAGGCTCGGGGTCGCCATGGCCCAGTTGCCTGGTGACCCTGTGCCGGCACAGCTTCTAAAATAAAATCCCCTTGCTTTTGCATGAGAGGACGTCTCTTGGAGTCTTTCTTCACGCGGTGGGCTTCTCAGACCTAACAGTACCTACATTACACCGAAGTGCTCTCTGCCTCATTTATATACCAGCTGTTAGTGAATGAAGAAAACAGTGACCTCGAACCCCTGTCCTTGACCTGAACCCCAGCTGGGTGGAATGTATGTGCCAAAATGGTGAGAGTCTACTGAAGTTCACCTCTTTATTCTGCTGGAACAGCTTCCTCCCAGACAAAAAGTTGACAAGGAAAAGCTTTCTCCCTGGAACAACTAAGGTAAGATTTCTCCCCACAGCAAAGCAAAAGGAAAAAAAGGGAGTGCTTGTTTGCAGGTTCTACACCTCAGTCATCTCCCCTGCCTTAATTTACCTTCATTGCCTTTCTCCCTGTCCCCCAACACAACGAGACCCTCCTGAGTACAGGGCCTGCCTGTGTGCTTATTGCAGTTCCCTCCGTGCCTTGAGCAATACTGTCTTACCTGTGAGTGGGCAACAATAGGTTCTGGTCCTAGTATGAATTGCTGAGTCATCATGGTGGTCATCTAATATGGCTGAAGCCCTTAAAACAAAAGCTCATCTTCCCCAAGACCACCTCCACCCTTCTGCAACTCAGCCCAGGATACAGTCTCCTTTCTCCTCTCTCACTGCCTCAGGGAAGACCCCCCAGTCAGCTTCTTGGGTGTATCTAAACATCTCCTTCAAATGCCACCCCTGACAAAAGGCCATAAAAGCCTCAGCCCTCCTTTGTTCTAGTGGAGAGAATTCCTTACCTTCCTCCAATTCTCCCCATGTCCTCCAAGATAATAAAGCCCTTTTCCCTTTTTCCTTTTGTCTGTGTCTCTGCTGCACAGGGCGCCTGAAAAAAACTTACAGGCAGAAAACATTTTGGTGAAAAAGGCTCTTCTGCTAAGGCCAGGACCTGTCACATGTAACACCTGTAGGGTTAGTGTCATCTCCAGGTGGAGAGCCTCTGGAGTTAGGGACAAGGTGCTTAACTTACTCAAGGCCAAGTGGTCAGTAAATACTGGAGCCAGGATTTGAACCAGGCTAATCTGCTTTGAGGATTCTATCCTGCTTCTTCCTTTCAAAAATTAAAGAAATGCTTAGAAAGACAGTGTTTCACTCTTTAAAAGATCACATTTTTCTATACAAGTAAAATTTAAGGAGAGAGAGAATAATATCAAAAATGTAAACATTGACATCAGGAAAATAAAACCTTGCATAAATGTTTAATACAAGTACACTTCGGCCTGTACAATTATAAGAGGTGCTCAAAGTGGTGGCCATCAGCTTCCAGACATTTATTAGTGTGGTGAACTGCTGAAGTGTGCAGGCATTTTGACAGAACATATATATTGGCTTTGTTCAGCTTAGATTTTTTTAAAACTTTTTGACAGTGTGAAAGCAATATGTATTCGAGTAGAACCTGCACCTCAGAATTTCAGTTCTGATGTTGTCCTGAGCTAGCACTATGTGCCGTGATAGCCTCTCACACCGGCCAACCTGAGGTCACTGCAAATGTTCTGAGCACATTTAAGGGAGGGTGAGGGCTGCCTCTAGGTGAGGCACATTCTGTCCATTTTTGTACTTTCAATGAATGACAGATTTGGGGCTATGGGCCCGCCGTAAGTCATCTATACACAGAAGCTGGAAAAGCCTTCCTGAGGTATAGCTTGAACTAAACAAACACGACACCACACAAAATACTCTGAGGTGAGATTTTAAAATTGTCATCACCTCAGAAGACTTAATTGAAAGGCCTGCACATGTCAGGTGCTGGGGAAGGTGCTCAGATGCAAGAAGAAGCTGCAACAGGCTGCCTTACCTGTCGGCCTTCCAGCCACTGGGAAAACAACCCATGAGGGCTGAATTTTTTTTTTTTTTTTTTTTTTTTTTTTTTTTTTTTTTGCACCAGGGTTTGAACTCAGGACCTTGCCAGGCAGGCACTTAACCTGCTGAGCTAACTCCTTGGCCCTGCCTGGTTTGATTTGGTTTGGCTTGAATTTAATTTGTTGTGTTGCGTTGTGGAGGCTTGTTTTTGTAAATAAGTTTTCATTGGAACAAAGTCAATCATTCATATACTGTGTTAGGAGCTACATTGTGTGTGCATCTTTCACCCAATTTTTAAAATTATATACATTTAAGCTTTAAATCACAATAAATGCACGCAACCAGTGAAATTATTGTTCTAGTCAGCTATACTACCTTATCCACCTTCTCACTAGTTACCTTTCATGTGCGTGGTAGAAGGCCCTCGGGCCCAGTCTGTTAGCCAATTTCCACGGTGCAGTGCTTTCTGTCTGTTTACTGTCACTATATCAAATACCCAAGATTGGATATAACTTGCAGAAAACAGAAGTTGATTTAGCTCATGGTTCTGGAGGCGGAGAAGCCCAAGGATACAGGACCGGAGGTGGAGAAGCCCGAGGATACAGGATCGTCATCTCCTCGCCACCTGTGAGCGCCTCCTTCCTGCTCCATAATGTGGAGGAGGACATGACATTGTGAGGCAGTGCAAGGGTGCCGGAGAGACCTGACACTTATCACAGAGCCACTTGTTTGATAATCTGGTGATTCATGAATGGATGAATCCATCTGTGAAGTCAGATCCCTCACAGATCCCAGTCACTTTCCAAAGGTCCTGCTCCCAGATATCATTAACATATGAATTAAGGGATTCTGTTTCCAGCACACAAAAAAATTGAAGGAGAAGAGCTGGCGAGATAACTCAGTGGACTAAGTGCCTGCTTTGGCAAGTGTAAGGACCAAGGTTCAATCCCTAGTCCTGCATGCCATGCTGGCCTCACCTCCAGGGTACACTGAGCCAGCCACCAAGTCTGGGCATGGTGGTACACTAGGGAGGCTGAGACAGGAGTATCACCATGAGTCTGAACTGTATAGTGAGACCATATACCAAATACATTAAGGAAAAAAAATTGGGGGAGGGGGTTACAGGCAAATCTACTGACTGTAATGTCCCTCTCCAAATTAATATGCTGAAGTCCTAACTCCAGGACCGCAACATATGTCTCTGTTTGGAGATGGAGTCAGAGCTTTTTAAAAAGTGCAAATGAGGACTCATGGCAGGCAATCCAATCCAACAGAACCTGTATCCTAATAAGAAGAGATTGGGGGGCTGAAGTAGCAGCTTAGGGAGACAGAGCTTGGCTAGTGTGCATGAAGTCCTGAATTTGACCCCAGCAACATGCAAACACAAGGTTAAGACACACACACACACACACGGAAGAGCACGTGAGCACTTGGGAAGAAGATGGAGGTGCATAATAAGCCAAGGAGAGGGCTCAGAAGAGACCAACCCTGCTGACACTTTGCTCTCAAGCTTCAGCCTCCAGAATGTAAGAAATATATTCCTGTTCCTTAAGGCACACAAGTGAGGTTCTCAGCGAGGCAGGCTCAGTAGGCCACTGACTATTCCTGCCCTCCAACAGCTGTGGAGGCAAGGAACAACCACAGAGGGCATACGCTGAGCAAAGCTAGAATATCCGCTAGGAGGTAGGGCTGCTGTCTAAGAGCCTGCCTAGGCAAGCTCAAGGACGTGGGTTCAACCCGCAGCACCATGTGCCATGCTGGTCCTATGCTGAGCCAGCCACTGAGATCGGGGTTGGTGGCACATCCCTGTAGTCTCTGTAGGGGGCTGAAACGAGAAGATCGCTATGAGTCTGAGCTGTAAGACCTTGTACCAAATACATAAAATAAAATAAAAAGGAAAGAAATGTCCACTAGCTCACAGAAGTTATCTGTTGACCTCTGTGTAGACAGTCATTCAAGGTCACATAGCTGGCACATTCCAGTCAGTCACATTCCAGCACATTCCAGGATGGCCCCAGGAAGCGCTGTACGCTGCTCTCCTCTGGGAGATTGCTGCCTCTCCTCTGCCAGCAGTGCTGACTCAGAGAAGGGAAACCAGTACGGCACTTTTATTTCCAGTTTATTCTCTGACCTGCGGGCAGTTGTCTTGGGGAAATGCCGAGTCATAAATAATTCTTCTGTTAATGCTAAGGCAGCCGGAATGGACATGTCACCAGGAAATGCATTTCAAATAACTGCGAATTGCATAATTTAGCCAGTTTTTGAGACCATTTGTCACAGGAGGATTTCCTTAATGGGAATTGTGGTGAACTGATGATACTCATTCATAAGCAAGAAGTTTACCTTTGCTTGGATATTTAATCCAGATGGGCAATGTGACATAAAAATGAAGACACTGTCCTATCACTTAGGATGGGCCAAAAGGACTGGAGCAAATAGAGGAACAGTCGGTCTTATTTATAAACACTGACCCTTGTATCTTTAAATCGCCCAATACAATCGTAGTATTGTGACATTCTCTCTGGAAGCTGATAATCCAGAGGCTCCAGGAAGCTTCAGCTCTGCTAAATAGAGCAGCTCATTAGTGTAACTTTACCCTTTCAGGAATCGTCCCACAGGGAAGCCACCCGAGCAGCTCCATTCCCAGGAAGCGCTCTTCCTGGGAGTGCCCAGAAAAAAGGGGTGCAGAGTTCCTGTCCAAGCCTGTGGGTGAAAGGGTAAAAGGGGGAGGGGAAGAAATGCAGCTGTCCTACCCCCACTCTGGCCCCTCGTGGCCATGGGGAAACAGGCCAGCTGTTCTGAAATCTGCTTTTTCACAAAAGCCGGAAATCCAGATTTCATCTGAAATTTCGCCATTTTGACATTGTAACAACTAATCCAAATTAAAAGGCAAATACCCACCTTTTTTTTTTTCTGGTCTGTGGGCTGGATTGTGCGTGCACCTGCTCTGGTCAGACCGCACTATAGGCTCGAAGGGCCAGAGGGGTCTCAACGCGTGAAGGACAGTGAGCATCTCGCTCGTGTTGCAAGACCACGACCGCGCGTGGGCCTCCCAGTGCATTTCAGTGACTGTATCTGACCCCCTGGTCTCACACCCAACTTCTCTTTATTGATAGTCACTGAAATTCTTGGGGTTAGGAAAGTCTGCGCCGCCGCTGCTGGAAATGTTGGCCTCTGAACCTCGGGTTCTCCACCAAGGATCTACAGGGGCAGCAAGAGAGCCGAGGAACCCCCCGTCAGTGTTCGCAGTCCTGGTGCAAAGCTGCCACGCTCTCCATAGGAGTTGCCAAGGAATAGAAGAAGGGGGGCCAAAAGGAGCAGGTGTGCCATTTCACCATTTGATTCTGTCCTGGAAATGTCCAGACACACTGCCACCCTCCATTTGTTTTTCTAGTTTGTTCACTCATCCATTCATTCATTCATTTCAGGGGGCTGTCAGGTTAGCGCAGTTGTCTGAGCAAAATCAGCAGGGGGCAAGGGACTGAGGTTCGAATCCCAGCACCACATGCTGCACCAGACCCGCCCTTAAGGCAACCCGAGCCAGCCCCCCTCCGGAAAAGAAAAGACCCATTCACTCATTCCATAAATTTAAAGAAAATCATATAAGAGCCAGCCAGAGAGCTCAGCAGATTAAAGCGTCTGCTTAGGCAGATGCAGACACTGGGGTTCAATCACCAGCGTGCCCCCCGGGCCGTGCTGAGCTGGCCATCGAAATTGGGTGCCGTGGCTCATTCCTGTAATCCCAGCACTTGGGCGGCTAAAAACAGGAGGATCACTACGAGTCTGATCTGTGTAGTGAGACCCTGTAGAACCTGTACCAAATGGGGCCTGTACCAGTGGATATCACGTCCTTACCTGACTTAGGTGCTTTTTCATTGCTGGGGTACAATACCCAACCCCCACGACTTAAAGGAGAAGAGGTTTATTTAGCTGAGTTTATCTATGTGTTAAACAGTCCCTCGCTAGGGTCCAACCGCCCTCCCAAAGCCCTACCTCCAAGCACATGAGAACTTTGGGGAACATCCCAAATGGAAACCACAACACCATCCTGCCTTCCAAATCCATAAGGTAAAATCCTAAGCCCACCATACCCTATGATAGTATTAAGAGGTGACCACGTGGGAAGTGATGAGAAGGATAAGACTCCAGGCATGGGTTTAGTATCTTTAAACAGACCTCAGAGAGCCATTTTGCTCCCTGCCACCAGGCTGTGCCCAGCAAGAAAGAAGCCATTTGTAACCCAGGAGCCCGGGTCTTAGCACACACTATATCTGTGAACTCTTCAACCACTGGAGCAAGAAGAAATAAATATCTAAGCCACTCGGGTTATGGTACTTTTCCTTGTGGCTGCCTGAAAGGATGACCATGTGTCCTCAGATGGCCTAAGACTGAGGTTCAGATATGCCTGTCCATCACAATGCACACATATCTAGGCTGTTGGAGGGGACATCCCCTCCCTGGCATGGTGAAGTTGGCTTGCGATGTGTAAGAAAAAAATTAAATGAGGTGCCACAGTGATCTTAGCAAAAGTAATCATGGGTGACCAAAGCAAGCATTATTTTTAGCAAAGGAATTTTAAAAATATGTTTCTATCTTTGATTAATATACTTTATGGTTTAGGACAGTTTTAGGCTTACCATAAAATTTTGAGGCAGGCTCAGAGATCTCATAAACATCCTCCTGGCCTCCACTCACAGCCTACCCCAATATCAAAATCCCCCTAAGAAAGTACACACATTACAACCAATGAGCCTACACTGACCTGTCACTGACCACCTGAAGTCTGCAGTTTCCGTTAGGGTTCACACTTGTACACTGTGTGAGTTTGGACAAATGGAGAGCAGCATGTGTCCTGTGTCCAGCGCTAGGGCATCACACGGAAGAGCTTTACCAGCACAATGTTCCGCTAGGCTCCACATACTGGTGTTACTTTTTACAATTTAAAATGTTTAAGGTCAGGATTGGCAAAATGTGTATAACTCAGCGGAAGTTGAGCTGCTCGCTTTAGGAAAGGAGCCAGTGAGAATCACAGCAGAGTCCAAGGGAGGAACCACAGAGTCTGGTACAGGAAGACAGGATTTCCCACCAAGTTGGTTAAGATTATTGAGTGGCATTGAGGCAACTTGCTTGGGTGAAGTGGCTACAAGGGATCTGGGCAGTTATCCTGGAACTACTACACTCTCTGTCCCTTTTCTCGGTATTGATGGGTCAAACCATTTGGAAGTCTTTCCACTCCATGTCTTGGCAGTGCCATGTTGTTTCCTGAAGAAAAATGACCTTAATTTTTAGTTTAATTTGGAGGTCCTGGTTTCAATGGAGAACAACTATATTTTCTATATTTCCCTGTTGGATAAACCAGCAGAGACAAGAAACTCCAGGCAGCTGTGTACTAGACTTGTGTTAGGAAGCCTTGGTTAGTCTAGCACAGGAAGAAAAACCTACTCAAAGAAATATTTGCAAAATATTTTATATTTTACATCTATTAATTTATATGTTTAATGCTGTTTATGAACAAGTCAACCTGTATTTTGATAACTAGCAAAGCAGATATCTAGAGATCCATGGTTTGAATGGGCTTCAGGGTTTGGGATAGATAGTGATAGATCAACCAGAACCATTCTATTTCTGGTATTATTCAGGAAACATTGGTTTTGTTTGTTTGTTTGTGACAGGGTCTCATTTATACAGTTCAGGCTGGCCCCAAACTTACAGTGATTCTCCTGTCTCAGCCTCCTGAGTGCTGGTGCTACGAGCAAGCACCATGCCCAGCTTTTTGTTTGTTTGTTTGTTTGTTTTTGTACTTTGGAGCTGGGAATCAAATCAAGACCTAGTGCTTGCTAGGCAGTTCTCTAGCAGTGAGGTGCATTCCTACCATGAGCTTGCAAGAGTGCTGTCACCGTTCTTAAATCTACCTCACACCTAACTAGAAAAGGAAATTCAAAGAACAGTCAACCATGTTTAGTCCAGAGTCCATAGGACTCTAGGTAAGTGGAGATTTAAGAACAGAACTCAGGGCCGGCCAAATAGCTCAATGGATTAAAGCACTTGCAAACAGGCACAGGGACCGGGGTTCAATCCCTGGGCCTGCCATTCCTGCCCTGCCCTCACACATGCTGATACGGCAATTGAGACTGGGCCTGGTGGCGTGTGCCTATAATCCCAGCACTTGGGAGGCTGTAAACAGGCGGTTCACTATGAATCCAATCTAGTAGTGAGACCTTGAACACCCTGCAGACCCTTTCCTAAAATACAATGGAACCTAGATAAGAACAGTGTATGTAGGCAAAAATAAAAGGAGGCAGAGGCATGGGACAGTGGTGGATTCACCTTCTGTGCCCACCAAGCAGTCAGGCTGTTGGAAACCTGAGCAGATCCCACATTACGTGCACTTGGAAGAGTTGGTGATTAAAATATCAATAACAGTGTTTCACTCTACCTGCATGTGTATGTGTCTAAAAGACAAGTGTTTATTGTTACTAAACAGACCAGCAAGTCTTCTTATTTAGTATTTTAATTTGAGCTTGTGCTATTTCATAAAGTGATGTAATGAGTTCAAAGCAGTTGTTAGCGGCTGTGGTACAGAAAGCACAAAAAGGCATCAAATGATTGCCCGTGAATCATGAAGATACATATACAGCACTGCTAATATTAGATGGTATAGTGCAAAACACTTTCAAAAAGAAGGTCTATGATTGGCATATATGAACCACACAATATATTTTAAGTGGCGCCCAAGACATCCCTCTTTGGTCAAGGTGGCCTAGGTAAATCAAAAGCTGGGTGACCTGTGCCCTGAAGTGCTGTGGGCGAGAGGGGACAGGTGGAGTGAAAGGGTGTGCTGCCAACACTTATGATCCACTCTGCGCCTGCTTCAGGCCCTAGGCTTCCTGATCATGCTTGTGTCACTTAACTGGCTTGAGTGCTGCCTAAGGGACTAATAAAGCACTGTTGAGGGTGAAGGGGTCATGAATTTAGAGTGCTACGCATGTTCCCTGACCTCCTCCACTCTGACACTGTTCCTCTGTTCTGTCCCCAACCACCATGAACTAAGAAGTTTTGCTCTGCCATGATGCTTCTGTCCAGGAACTGAGAGCCAAGTAAAACTCCTCCTCCTTTATGCTGTAGGTGTCATGATTGTGGCCCAGTGACAGAAAAGCTAGCCAGTGTTCCAGGCCATCGTGTCTCAGCCTCAGAACCTCCTTTCTGCGCTCTGCCAAGTGGCCAAGAATGTACAGTTGGGCGCCTGTATGCTCGTTCTGCCTGTGCGGGGGATGCTGAAGAGAACTGCCAACCGTGGGAAGCCGTGGTCCCCCGTGACACTCCGCTTCTGTGAGTGGTGCCAGGCAGGCTTCCTCACCCTGGAACAGCATCAGCACCCTCCCCCAGCCACAGCTGAGCCCAGCTTGTGGCCTGCTCAGGACCTCCTGACCAGCCTCATCGCCTCACCTTTGAGAGATCAGCTCGGATTGAGGGGTACCTGAGTGCCCCTCTCCAACGACTGGTCTCAGCTTTGTGGTCTTCCTCAAAACACCTGAGTTTTAATGGTCTCAATCTCTTCCTGTCACCCAGGCCTCAGAGGTGATTCCTGCTTCCTGGAGTTACTGCTTCTGTGACTCTTTAATGTTACCACAGTCTTCTCCCCATTAACCAGCCAGGAAATGTATGCCTCCTGAACAACCAAATCTTCCCTGTTCAAAGGATGAATGTGGCTTCTGTCTCCTGCCTGGACCTTATTGAACACAAACCTGAAGTTGTCTCTGTTTATTCATTCAGCAACTGCATGATGAGTTCCCACCTCATCCAAGCGCTGTGCTAAGAGCTGGGGCACAGTGATAGCACAATAATACCTGAGGCTGACAAGCTCCTGCTCCTGGGGAAGGAGGGGAAGAGACAGAAGTGCCCAGAGTGCAAACTCTTCTTCCACCTCCACTGACCAGAGGGAGACACTCACACTCTCCACCTCTATTGTAAATGACCATCAAGCTTTTCTGTGAGCTTTGACACTGAAGTACCCACCGCTTTCCATTCCGCCAGGAAACCCACTGATCGGTGCCCCCTTCCAGCTGATGCCCAGGCTCCCGAACTCTGCTTTCCCCAGGCGATACCCACACTGACTATTGCGTGGGCCCCCAGTCCTATATGTGCCATGTGTATTTGTATTTTGGATCACACTGCTCCATCAAAGAGCATGTAAAGCAATCAATGTGACTGCCAGAAAGAATCCATCATTTGTTTTCTGAAAACCCAACTACGGAAATGCCACTATCAAAAGGGACCCAGTGGGTATTATGTACTTGGCTGTGCTCTTCCAAAACTCTCTAAATCTTGTCTTCTCTGGAGCAAAGCATCAAGCAAGCCCTTTGCAGGAGGCTTTCTTTAGCACATTTGGCTAGCATTCAGTGTAGATATGATGAAAATCAGAGAAAAAAATACAAGAAACTGGGGATACACAAGAGCCAAATACATACAACGAGGCACCGTGAGTTAGACCCTGGGACAGAGAGGACAATGGAAAAAGTAGTGAAATCCAAATAAAGGCTGGAGTTTAGTTAGCAACAATGCACCAATGGTAGTTGCTTAGTGTTGACACATGTGGCCTAATGACACAGGCGTTAACACGGATGTGAGCTACTGGGAGGAGGGCCGTTCAGGAACTCTCTTGTGGTATCTTTGCCACTGACCTGTAAGTCTAAGATTACTCCAGAGTAAAAGGTTAAAACAGCAGCAAGAACAACAACTAAATTATATGCTTTGGTAGATTTGCTAATGGTAGGTTGTTGTTAAACAATGCTGTTAAATTGCATGTGGGCAATTTTCCTAATTGTAGAAGCTAAGGAAAACATCTCTAATGGTGCTTTACAATTTTCCTTATGTTCATGTTCCACTTTAAAGAAACTGAAACCAAAAATTAGTGAAGATTCCCTGTGGCTATAGAGGATGCCAAAAAGATGATGGTGAATTTCCACCCTTGAAGCTCATCCGCAAGGGGGGTGGCCAGGCTTAAACAGACACCGGCAAAGACGTATGCGTTTATTCATGTTTCATAAACTATCTCACAAAAACGTACCACTTTTATGATGTCCCAATCTTATTTTGGAATCAACTAAATGCTGGTCTCAATTCTATTGAATAAGATATTGTCTTGGTTACTTTGTACTCATTCCTGGGAAGAAAATACCCTACACCCAAAATCAAGGAAGGAAAGGTTTATTTAGCTCAAGGTCTGTACTCAGCTGCCCCCAGGCAGAGGGACACACGGCAGAGAGCAGCAGCTCATGGCCTCAGGAACAGCGAACAGCAAGGACAGCAGCAGCTGCGACTTCTAGCCAGCCTCTCTGCCCTCCCTACATTATGAACAAGCTACCTTGGCGCTGGGGGTGTAGAACTCACACAACGCCTGTTCCTTCCCCTTGCGCGGGATGAGGATGTTTACAACTAAGAATCCTGGTTCTCTGCTGAGTCGGTTATACTTCCAAACTTCTCAAGTTGCCACAATGTATCCACCAGTACGGACATCTCTTACTAAAAGCTAAAATAATCCTAGGTCTTGAAAGGTGCTGGAGTGGGTGGGGCAGCGTCCTGGGGAGGGACTGATTGCACCGCGGGCCGGGAGAGCCTAGGGAGGTCCGGGGAAATTCTTCCTAAAATGACGTTCGCGTCGAGGTCGCAGAATGTTTAGGCAGTTTGGGCTGGTGGAGCGTGGTGCAGTGGAAAGTCACCTCAGCCACCGTGGGAAGCATAGCAGGATGGGCGTACGGCAAGCGAGCAGTGTGCTCCGTTCTCACTGGGGAGGTCTGAAGAGGCTTCCTGGAACCGGCCACCGGGGACTGGGCTGTGCCCGGAGACCAGAAGGCTGCCCCAGGCAGCTGTGGAGGGAGGAGGTGCTCCAGGAAGGGGGAGAGATAACAGATACGGCCATGCAATTGGCAGTAGTGGCAGTATAGTAGAATGTAATAGATACTGGTTGTCGACTGTTCTTTTAGTTTTGATTACTTTTAGAAATTTTAAATTGGGACGTAATAATCATATAAATTGTGAATAAAACACAGAGCTGTGAAATAATGGGTTACATCTTGCAGATCACAGCTAGTTTGATACAGGGGAGTGACAGGGTTGGAGTCGTGTGTTTTCAGAGTGCTTGGCGGCAGTGGGCCAGCCTCACACGTGAAGTGTGGGCCGCAGCAGGTTTCCTGGAGCTTGTGGGAAGGGCGGAATCCAGGTCTCTGAACTGGGACTGGTTAGTACAGAAGCATCTCGGGGGAGTCCGGTGCACAGCGAAGTGTAGAAGACGGAACTTGGCCCTCCCGGCACAAGGACGGGGTCTGGGAAATGACTGTGACAGTCTGAGTGACAGACCAAGACGGCCAGGGCCACAGCAGCAGCGAGGAGGGACAGTGGGTGGGATGCAGGATGCAGCGATGGGATTATTATCCCCGCGGAGTGACTGAGTGGCCACTGTGGGGAGGTGGGAATCACTTGTCACTAGGCAAGGGCATGCCAAGGCCAGCAGGAGACCCAAGCATCCTAGTGGAGATCAGACAGTATAGCGAATGCTTTCATTTTTGAAAATTATTACAGTAAAAACACATTGCCCGTAACCTTTTTTAGCCCTCCCCCCCCCAACATGCTTATCTTATTGTTCCCAATTTTTTATTTTGAGACATGTTCTTGCCTTGTAGTCCAGGCTGGCCTTGAACTCACTATGTAGTCTGGCCTTGACTCAAGCTCTTAGTGATCCTCCTGCCTCAGCTTCCGGAGTGCTAGGATCGCAGGCCTGAACCAACTTGCTGGAATCCTTTCCACCTTCTGAAGGTGTTCTGGAGCTTGAGTGTCTAGATGAAGTGTGATTGTGATGAATATTGTCACTGAGTGCCATGCAATGGACAGGCAGGCACAGAAATCACTGCAGTGCATCCCCAGGATCTGGCACTGTGTCACGTCTAGCTCTTGCCCAAAGTCAAAATGAGCAGGAAAGGTCAGTGTCTTAAATTGATTCACGACAGTCCGCAGCCACAAGAGGACACTGGGGTGTGCCAAGCGCTCATTCAGAACAGCTTCAGAAAGTGGCAAAAAAGCTGGGCGTGGTGGCGCATGCCTGTAATCCCAGCACTCGGGAGGCTGAGGCAGGAGGATTGTTGTGAGTTCAAGACCAGCCTGAGCTACAAAGTGAGTTTAAGGCCAGCCTGAACTGCATAGTGGGACCCTGTCTCAAAAAGACAAAAAAAAAAAAAAAAAAAAAAGAAAGTGGCAAGAACGATCTGGTAAGCATGTTCCACATGAGGAGGAGGGGGGAGGGGAGGGAGAGGGGAGGGGAGGGGAGGGTCTCCAGGGAGATTAACAGCGAAGCGAGGGGTCTTTTACTGTAATACAATTTATATATTCAAATGTGTGATTTTTATCACACCTTATACATACAAAAGTTAAACCACACACATTTGCAATAAAATAAATCAAATAAAAAACAAAGGTGGGCTAGGAAGATAGCTTAGCAGCATAAGCACATGCCTGGCAAGCACAAGGTTCCAAGTTCAATCCCTGGTGCCAAAAAAAGGCAATACTGTCCCCAACTCATCACTGTCCTGTTCACCGTATTTACTATTTTTCATGTTTCCAAGCTTTGAGTGTAACCATGTCACTGGGTGGGGAAATGCTGCCCACTGGTGTGCTCCCGAGTGTCTCTTCCCTACTGCATATCAGTGATGTCATGTGGGTAGCGTGACAGCTGCTGATGCGGGAACATTTACATCATAATGATCAGCAACTGCTACAGGTCAGGTCTTCTTGTTTTGTTTTGTTGTTGGTTTTCTAGATGAATAGCTAACAGACTTACTATAGGGGACCAGGGGTTAATATTGGTGGGGCTTCTGGGTCATACTTGGACATAACTACTTAATCCTACTGTAGCATAAGAGCAGTCCAAGACAATAAGTACATTGACAAATGAGCATGCTTGTGTTCCAGTAAAATTTTATTACCCCCAAACAAGCAAAAGCCTGTTTTTCTCACCATCATTATTATTACTGTATTGTGCTTAACAGTATGGGCTTGTCAGCTTCTGGGCTAGATTGGAAAACAGTGGAGAATGTGTTAATAATGTCAGCTGGACTTTAATGGGTTTCTGGTCTGCAACCCTCACGCTGCGAAGCGTAGAGACTGCAGGAACTGTTCTCCCCATGTTCCAAATCTGCTGTCTGCAAATAAGTCACTTGCGGCACCGAGAAACAAACGTGTCTTCTTTGCTTCATGTTCATTATTATAAGCTGAAATAGCAACCAATATTCACGTCGAATGCACACATCCATCAGCTCTCCATAATGCAGCTTTAGCAACAAGAGTTCAGCAGAAAGCAATGAAAGCGTTTTGCGAGGATCAACTAGCTGTAATGGAATTTGCAAGAAGGATTTTTGTCTTTGTCGTATTGTTATTTATAAATGGCGCATCACACGTATTTATATCAGTAGAAATTTTAATAAGCTTACAGGTGGAGAAGGTACACATTTCCTTTTCTGGGTGATTGATTACTGGGTGACCGCATGTAGTGACAACCATAGCACAGGCTTTAGGTTTAGGGGTGAAGGTGGATACAGCTGGTGAGAACAGGAGGAGAAGTTTTGTACACACACACACACACACACACACACACACACACGCACGCACCACACATGCAAACATATGACTTTGGCTTTGCACGCATTCTTTCATTTTCAAATAGGCCCACTGAGCACTCAACCCCTCATCTTCATGAGCAAGTTTGTAACCAAAAGTTAAGTAGACTAAAGATTTTCTAAAGGGCATCTAGTGCCCACCAATACCCTCTGCTCTAGTGAAACAAACAGGCATGGTAAGAGGTGGTACCCGCCGAGTCCTAAAGGCGTGCTCTCCACTGCAGGCTGAGGGAAGGCAACAGACAGGCAGGACCCTCCTCTCTTCATTTTTTTTTTTTTTTT
>PVKA01044521.1:0-16124 GCA_004027165.1 Ctenomys sociabilis | reverse complement strand
ACTTTTGACAGGTGTAGACAAAGGAAGGGTTGTAGAAAGAAAAAATCATGATGTGTGTGTATAGACAGTACAGTTGGGATAGATAACGCTGTGCTTCTACATAATTCTATGATAGGCAAGATCTGCACTAATGGTGGTTGGACAGGATATTATGTCGGCTTTTAGTGCTATGGTCATCCACTAGGTAAATAATTATTGATTTTTTATATAATTCAGCTATAAAAAGACAGATATGTAAGCAACTACACTCTTAATTCACTGATAAGAGATATCTGCTAAAATAATACCTGTAAATATAATATCATGTATGCACCTTGTACAATACCAAAACGTTATGAAAACAGTTAGCAATGTATTAATTCATCAACTCTGTATGGTCAAGGTGTCTTGAAACTGTCTGATTGACATTTGTATTTTAATAAAATAAAAATAAATGGAAAAAAATAGAAATAAACAATTACATATTTTTTCACAGAAATTTAGATATCTAACCATATACAGCATTGTAGAAGTCAGTCCTATGACTTTTTTTTCTTGTATTGGTCTTAACCATCCAGCAGAAAAGTATAAAAACGAGGCATAAAAAGTAAAGCCATATTAATATGCTGAGCTGTAAAAGGCTCAAGTCAACAACTCCTGACATTACCAGTCCTCCAGATAACCCACTACTATTATGGACTACTGGACTATATTGGGTTATTTTTCTGAATTCATGCACCTACAATGTTTAAATGGCAATGGAGTATCCTTCTCTGACAAAACTAAACAAAGAAAGGACAGATAAATGAACCATTTTGTATCAGTATATACAAAATAGTTAGGATAGATATACAACTACTTTTTCTTAATTCAAGACAGATTTCTTAAACAAGACAGATTTGTACTAATAGTGTTTGGGGGGCCAGGGAGATGGCTTAGTGGAATAAGTACTTCCCTGGCAAGTGCAAGGGTCTGAGTTCAATCCCTGGTTCATCCAAAAAAAATAAAAATAAAAATAGTGTTTGGACAGGATACCATGTCTGCCTCTTGTACTATGAATAACCACTACAAAGACAACATTATGTAATGTATTAATTATTGAAACTGTCCTACTAATCTGTTTTGAAACTGTCTCATTGCTATTTGTTTCTCAATAAAATTAATAAAATAAAATACAAAGAACTGGGGCCAGTAAAAGAAGACCACATTTGGATAAAACCAAGCAAAAGAATGGGTCCAGGTCCCAGAAGACATTCAGCAAGGAAGAAACACCAGGCTCTAAAGAAAGCTTCTTCTTCACTGTCTACCAGCAGTGCCTGTTCTTCAGGCGTCTTTGTGTTATGAGTTCCATGCCTTCCCTCTAGGTTTTAGGCATAAGGACAAGAACAGGGGCTGCTTGAACCACACTGGTGGAACAGTGCCAGGAACATCCTGGAAAGAGAGCAGCAGCCAAGCCAGCTTTATGAGCACCACCTAGGCCAGATCCCTCGGGGGAGGTTCAGAAAGCTGACGCACAGCTGAAGCCACAGGGCCTCGCCCACACTGGAAACCACGTGTGAGTAGCGCAGGAAGCGTAGCTGTACAGCCTTGTCCCTGTAATACACATATGCTGTTCTTGTGATAAAAAGGTGTATTTACCATACATACCTTTTTTGCAGTGTTGGGGACTGAACCCATAGTCTTTACACTAAGCTACATAACCAATCTTTTCTTTTTTATGGGGTGTTATTGTTTTGGTTTTGGTTTTTTTGTTTGTTTTGTTTTGTTTCTTTTTTTTAATCAGGGTCTCACTAAATTGCCCAGTCTGGGCTCAAACTTGATACCTTTTTTTCCTCAGCCTCCCATAGTACAGGGACCACAGACATACACCACCATGGCTAGCTAAACGCAAACAAAAAAGTTTATTTTGTCTGAGAGTGAGGATCAACATTCCTCAGTTTAAAAGCTGATTATACAGCAAGGACCCCATATCAATCAAAATCGCTTCCTTATATGTGTACCTCTTCTGGTAGAATTAGTCTGGAGCAATAAACTTCCAACACGCTGAGGCTGAGAATGATCTGCATGACTGTATCATAAAGCTGTTATTTCACAGGCATCTCCCAATCTCACAGTACTGTCACACTAAGAAATCTTTCTCCATGTCCCAAATTCAGGGGTGTAGGAGCGGAAGCCCTGAAGCAGCCAAATGTGTTTGTCTTTTCTTCCTGTGTATGACTTTGGAGAATCTATAAAACAGTAAAATGTTTCCTATGTACTGTCCTCACAGCCCCATACTAAATTTCTGAGTATGCTTGAGTCCAATATTCATTTAGCAGAAAGGATCCTGAGTTTACTACTTTCTCCTTACTGTCACTCTATTTCTCAGATTTCATATTATTTTTAGATTCCAGCAATTGCATAGCAAAATCCAAAGCTCTGTGGCTTGACCAGGCCAAGGTACAGCACCTACTTTTGTATTCATCCTGGCATCAGGGTCTTTTTCAAACAGAGAGGGGTCATGAGAACTTCGTCATCTCCTGAACTGTGAATGGATTGAGGCCAAATGACGGTGCAATTCTGGCCAAGGCAAGGCTCACTCGTCATGCTGCTACGTTGTCTCAATTGCTCCAGGGCTTGTTTTGCAGCTCTGCTTACGTACTCTTCTCCAGGAATCATGCTACGTAACATACAATTTTACAAAACCTTGTCCCTGTTCATTACACAGGATGCAACAAGCAAAATGTTGTCATTCTGATTTCAGGTTAAATGTCACGTTCTCAGTGGAACCTTATCTGATTATACAATCTGCATTAGTCACTCTGTCACTCTCCCATACTGTTTCTATTCTGTATGTAACACATGTTGCTAAATGATTTCTTTCTTGCTCACTACAATAGTCGATTTGTCTATTGTCTATCTCTTTCCACTAGATAAAATGCCAGTCAATTTTGTTCATAATATCCCCAGTGCATTGCATAACACTGGATGCACACAGTAATCCTCCAGTATGTATGAATCAATGAGCTGAACTGTTGTCTTTTCTATGTGAAATTTCCCCCAAAGTTCATATGCTATAAGATTAGTTACCAGATGATGGCATTCCTGGTAAGTGAGGGGATCACATGGGCTCTAACTTCAGTAAGTGGATTAATCCATCGATGAGATCATATTTTGATGACATTATTGGGAAGTGAGAGAAACAGGAAGTGGAGCCTAAGTGAAGGAAGTGGATCCTGGGACATGACCTTGAGAATCTACGTCTGATTCCCAACCCCTTCCTCTCTGGTTCTCCCCCAGCCCCACTTCTCGCCCAGCTGAGTGGCTTTCCTCCTCCACACCCTTCTATCATGATGTTTCTACTTCACCTCAGGCCACAACAATGGAACAAGAGAGCTGTGGACTGAACCCTCAGAGACCATGTGACAAATAAATCTCTTCTTCTTTGAATGGCTTCAGTATTTATTTTCCATAACAATGAAAACCTGGTATATCAAAGCATAATGATGAGGAGGCACAAGTGTCATGTGTCTACCTATAATTTAAATTCAAATGTTTGGGACCAGAAACATTCCAGACTTCGTAGTTTTCTAGTTAGAAAATATGTGCATATACTTTAGCAACTAAGTTTTCCTAACTGAAAAACCAAAAATACAGAATACTTCAGAATCTCAAATATTTTGAGTATTCATACTTGTATTTGAAAATTATCAAATTTTGGAGCACTTCAGGTTTCAGTTTTGGTTTAGAAACACTTGGCCTTTATAATAATAGTCAAAGATCGCCTCTCTGGGGATGTGATTTTTGAATTACATCTACATGATGATGATCTGACAAGTGTATGAGATTCTGAATATAACACTGCCCTGCACATTTTTTTGTTATTAATATGACACTGTTCTTTTTGAACAAAGGGCTTTATAATTACATAAAATTAACCAGGAAATCTATGTACCTGGTGCAAGATTTCAAAAGAACAAGCACATCCAACACTCATTCATGTTCAAGGTCCTACAGAAAATTGAAATAGATGGACTCTATCTTAACTTGATAAAAGCCATCTATGACAACCCAAAAGCTAATATAATCCTAAATGGGGAAAAACTGAAATCTTTTACTCTTAAGTCAGGTACAAGACAAGGATGTCCTCTATCATCCATCCTATTCAATATAGTATTGAGATCCTTAGCAACAGCTATTAGAAAAGAGGGAGAAATAAAGGGAATAAGAACAGGTAAAGAAGAAATTAAATTATCACTATTTGCAAATGACATGATACTTTACTTGGAAGACCCCAAAAATTCCACCAAGAAGCTACTAGAACTGAGAGGGAAATTCAGTAGCACAGCAAGATACAAAATCAATACTCAAAAGCCAATAGCATTCCTCTACACAGATAACAAGCACACTGAATGGAAAACAATAGAAACAATACCTTTTACAATAGCACTGCAGAAAATGAAATACCTTGGGATTCACGTAACCAAGGAAGTCAAAGATCTTTTCACGGAAAATTACAACACCCTAAGAAAAGAGATGATAGAGGATTTCAGAAAATGGAAAGACACTCCATGCTCCTGGATAGGAAGAACCAATATCGTGAAGATGGCCATACTCCCAAAATTGCTGTACAGATTTAATGAAATCCTTATCAAACTGCCACCAACATACCTCCCAGACATAGAGAACTCATTCCTAAAATTTATTTGGAATCACAAAGGACCTAGAATAGCAAAGGCAATCTTGGCCAATAAAGACAAGGCAGGAGGCATCACAATTCCTGACTTGAAATTATACTACAAAGCCACTGTGATAAAATCAACATGGTATTGGCAACAAAATAGACCTGAGAATCCGTGGAACAGATTAGAAGATGCAGAAGCATCTACAATCACACTCAGCCATCTGATCTTCGAAAAAGGGGCTACACAAGCTCACTGGAAGAAAGATAGCTTCTTTAACAAATAGTGCTGGAAAACATGGCTCTTCACATGCCAAAAACTAAAATTTGAGCCAGGTCTATCACCATGCACTAAGTTAAAGTCAAAATGGATTAAAGATCTAAACATTAAAACAGAAACACTCAATCTCCTGGAAGAGAAAGTAGGAGGAACTCTTGAAGACATAGGGGTAGGTAAAGAGTTCATGAACAAACATATATTCGCACGGGAAGCTCTTGAAAGAATCAACAACTGGGATGAACTCTTCTTGAGGAGTTTCTGCACTTCAAAAGAAATTGTCAACAAACTGAAAGGACAACCCACAAATTTTGAAAAAATCCTAACTAATAAGCAATCAGACAAAGTTCTGCTGTCTACAATATATAAAGAACTAAGATATAACAGGGACCTCAAATTTAAAGACCCAATTCAGAAATGGGCATCTGAGATGAATACACACTTCTCAGAGGACAAAATTAAAGAAGCGAATAAATATATGAAAAAATGCTCCACATCACTAGTCATCTATGAAATGCAAATAAAAACAACACTGAGATATCATCTCACTCTAGAAAGAATGGCTATCATAAGGAAGTCAACCAACAACAAATGTTGGAGAGGTTGTGGGGAGAAGGGAACACTTCTCCACTGTTGGTGGGAATGTAGACTGGTACAACCATTGTGGAGGTCAGTGTGGAGACTCCTCAAAACAGTAGGACTAGAAATCCCATTCAAGCCGGCTATCCCCCTACTGGGAATTTTCCCAAAGGATTTGGATACACTGTATCATAGAGATATATGTATACCTATGTTTATAGCAGCGCAATGTGTGATAGCAAAATCTTGGAAACAACCAAGATGTCCATCACATGAGGAATGGTTGAAAAAGATGTGGTATTTCTATATAATGGAATATTACTCAGCTGTTAAGAATGATAAGTTTGAAGCATTTATACTGAAGTGGATGCCACTTGAACATATACTCATAAGTGAAACAAACCAGACACACATGTGTAAATATCTTATAGTCTCCCTAGTATAACAAGCGAAAGGCAGAAATACAAAAGGAAACGTACAACAACAACTAAAATCAATTGAGTCAGATAAGGCAAAGTGAATGGCACATGCTGTAGGATACTAATCAGCTTTTCTTCTGGATGGTTAGCAACCTAAGTTCACAAATCAGAGTTGGAGAAATAGAAGAGCCACAAGGCCAGCCAACATTTTGGCTCTAGCCTTTCAAGGTCAGCGAAGACTCAGGACATAGGAGAACCTGTACTGCAACATCATGAAACTCAATTGAGCTCCAAATTTTCTGAACAAGGAGATTATGGAGCCACAGAGGAAAGAGATTGAAGTTCTATAGTATGCCTGAGGAGAGTCACATGAAGAGAAAACTTTCTCTCAGGCTCTCACAGAGAGAAAACTGGTCAAGCACTGACCGTGACTCATCCACATGGATGACACAGACAAAGGATCTACAGAATAATGTACAGGATTACAAGATAAACCCTGAGGGGACGTCACTGACCTCACAAGAAACATAAAGTACATGTGTTGGTATGTAAGTCTTGCTCTATCTAGGTCTTAACCATCCAGCAGAAAAGTATAAAAATGAAGTATACATCGTGGGGCCATAATATTAAGTTGAGCTGTAAATGGCTATGGTTGACAATTTCTTCAGATAACTCATTAGTGTTGTGGAATGCTGGACTGTGTTGGATTGTGTCATCGAGTTCAGGCACCTGAATTAGTTGAATGAAAATGGAGTGCCCATCTTTGACAGGTGTAGACAAAGGAAGGGGTATAGAAAGGAAGAATCATGATGTGTGTGTATGGACAGTACAGTTGGGATAGATAACGCTGTGCTTCTACATAGTTCTATGAGAGGCAAGATTTGCACTAATGGTGGTTGGACAGGATATTATGTCAGCTTCTAGTACTGTGGACAACTACTAGGAAAATATCAAGGTAGAAAGTATTAATTATTGAATCTTTGATGTAATTCAGGTATAAAAAGTAAGATACACAAAGAGCTACACTCTACTGATAAGAGACATATGCTATAATAATGTCTGTAAGTATAATATCATATATGCACCTTCTATAATACCAAAACATTATAAAAACAGTTTGCAATATATTAATTTATCAAATCCATCTTGTCAAGGTATCTTAAAACTATCTCATTGATATTTGTACTTCAATAAAATAAAAATAAAAAAATAAAATTATATATATATATATATATATATATATATATATATATATATATATATATATATATATAAGAACAAGCACAGAACTAGACCTGCAACATGGGTCAAAGTGTAATGAGGGAAATCATTTTAATATCTCCACAAACATTTTGCTTTGCAGTAATCCATATTGGTTTTTGCTGATTTTTTTTTAGTTTATGAGTACATGAGTGTCATATATAGTACTTATATTCTTTACAGGAAGTTGGTACATGTACATCATGCATCGTAATTATTTTTTGATCCCTTATCTCTCCTTTCCCTACCCCTCCCTCTAGCTCTTGAGCCATTTCCCCTTTGAAAATGGTCTACTACTTTCTAGTATGTATCTTTTATGAAGCCATTAAAATTTAACTATTAAAGGAGAGGGGAAAGGCTGGTCAAATAGCTCAGCAGATTAAAGCACTTGCAAGCAGGCACAGGGGCCAGGGGTTCGATTGCTGGACCTGCATGCTGGTCCCACCCCCAGGGCACACTGAGAGGACATTTGAGACTGGGTGTGGTGGCGCACTCCTGTAATCCCACCTCTTGGGAGGCTGTAAACAGGTGGGTCACTATGGAGTCTAGTAGTGAGACCCTGAACACCTTGTAGATTCTTCCTTAAAATACAAAAAAAAAAAAAAAAAAAGGAGAGGGTATAGTAGGCACCACCTAAAAACAAAGCCCTCAGTATAGAGTATAGTAAGAAACCTAAAAACAGCACACACTTCTCCACTGAAAAGTGGGAGGATTTAAGAGGAAGCCCCATCTTGCACACGCCTTGCCAGGCATCTTAGGCTTCAGTGTTCCCACCCCACATCTTCAAGCCTTAGTGAGCTGAAGGGCTGAGGGGAAAGAGAAACCAAGAAACATGGCTAATCTCAGAGTAAGGGTCCCATGTAGAAAAAGACCTTCAGCGCATGAGGTCCTTTTTTGGAACAGGAAGGCAGACTGCACTCAGCAACTGCTGCCCTAAACTAGCAAGCATGCTGCAGCCAGGAAAAATGTATGAGATGCTCCACAGTGGGGGCTGGATGGGCTTCCTATGAGTTCCTGTCACTTTCCCAGATAATGCAGAAAGGATGTAGACCTGTGTGCTCCAGGGAAGGGCATGAAGCTTAGCTAAGAGTCAAAAGCTGAAAAGCTTACCTGTAGGTGGCCATAAAGAGAGATGGATGATACGACAGGCCGCAGGGCAGGCAGAAAGCCAGCGGAGGCCAATGGGACACAGACAGGACAGAAGCCAAGTGAGGAGAGTATGTATCTCAAGTGGTGATCAGAGGGAGGCATTCACTCTTGGCAGAGTCTGCACCACTGTGAAAATGAGTAAGGGCCTTTGCTCCAGGACACTACCTTGGACACAAGGAGCAGGAAAGAAGATTCTTCAGAGACAAAGAGCCCTGGTCTGGCGTCTGGACTTGCAATTACTTAAATGTGAGTGTGGATGTGTCTATAGCAATAAAAAGAACTAGACTGGGTTAATTTGTCTTAACATAATTTTCTGTAGCCATCAGGAATTTGGGTAGCTACAGAGCAAGCTGAGATCAGATACAGAAGTGTAGAAGCTGGTCTTGTCGCACACTCACTTTAGATTGGTTCTATATCGCCACTGAACTGCACATGCGACATCAATGTCCACTTCTCATGTTCCACTATGACATACCCAGGTGTGCTCAGTTCAGCTGGCAAGCTTCCTCACTAATTAGCCAAAGACTGCTAAGATCTCCTAGTCATCCTGAAAGCAGGCACAAACAAAAGAGCATATTTTTTCTACTTGCTGTCAAGAAGACAAAACGCACCTGGTATCAGCTCCATTTCCACAGTGAGCGTGGATGTATGCAGTCAGGACACGTAAGTCTAGCACTGAAATTCCCAACACACACCTAGACCATCAAGCTGTGACATGAAACCTCCTGTTGAAACCTAGGCCTTTGTGTTCGCCTCTTAGCTAGGCCTTCACATTTACTTCCATGCACTGACACATACTTTCTCTTGCTTTTCCTGAATCTCCCACTTTAACCTATGTCCCTCTTCATCATTACAACACAGTGCTTCCTCTATCCTTTATGTATAATTCAGTAGCTTCTAGATATACTAGCTGTTAGTAATATCTATGATTGTGCAACAAACCTAGATCCCACAGCATCAGTTCCTTTTCCTCAAGGAAAGGAAGAGATTTCTCTGAAAAGACGATTTGCCATTTCCCTTTCTGGAAGGAAAGAAGTTTGCTTCTTGTGCTGGAGAACATGACCCTAACATTCACTACTACCTTCCCCCCCTCTATTATGGCAAGCAACTTCCATTAATGCAAAAAGAAGAGAGAGAGACAGACAGACAGACAGACAGACAGACAGAGACAGAGACACACACAGAGAAAGAGATATCATAGGACCCAGAACAAATAGAGACTCTAACCAGAGAGGAAAACAGAGGGAATGCTCTGGAGTACTACCTCCCTGGAGAGGTCCTCTCCCTGGAGAGGACAACTTTCCACCTCCTGCAGTTCACACCTGACCCACAGCTGGAGCTGCAGTGGGAAAAGCCAGACTTTTTTTTTTTCTTTTGCTTCTCTTCCTTTTCTGTTGCCGCATTATTCAGTGGTAGCGAAAGAAATTTTTGTTAGACCACCTTGGTAATTCTCCTCTGGCCGTACTGGCTGCCCACGCTCTCCCTGTGGCAGGCATTCATTGGGAACCTTAAAAACAAGAACCTCAAACAAAACTGCCCAAACTTCAAGCCTCCGTCTTGCCTGGTGTAAGTAGCACTCCAAGTCCGTCTTCTGGCTGACATCTTGTCACCACTTCCACCTAGTTTTGCCCCCTGGCATGACCCCTGCCAAGTCGTCTGCTGGGCCTCCTCACTCTGTCAAGACAGAGCTCTCTTACAATGAATTAAGCCTGGATGCTCCCTGGCATCCACTTGGCCTGTGGCAACGCTGTCCTCCGAATGACTGAAGTGCAGCCCAGTCTCACTGCTTCCCTCAGCTGTCACAAGAAACTTCAGACAGCCTTCTTGCGTCTTCATAATTGCCCCTAATAGTCAATGGGTCCCACTGTATGGAATCAATTGAGCCCTCAAACTCCAGTAAACACAAGGAAGCTCTTCGAAGAGCTCACTCACCAAGCTCTGTTCCATCCCACAGAGCTGTGACTGCATAGGTCAGAAAAGATCAGCACCAAAGGCCTCTGTTCTTCATGAGGGCACTGGAGCATGCCATGGTAGTGGTTGTCAGACTTGTCTGCTGGCTGCCTCATTGAAAAACCTTAGCAAACTGTGATCTCTCAGTAACACTTCTCTTTAGAATATAGGGGTACTTACAAAATAAATCACCAACAAAGTAAAAAGACAGCCCACGAAGTAAGAAACAAATAAAACCAGTTGTCCCACAGACAAAGGACTTATGTTCAAAACATATAAAGAACTGAAAAAAATCAGATCCCCAAAATTCGAAGACCAAATCCAAAAGTGGGTATCAGAGATGAATAGGCACCTTTCAGATGAAGAAATATAAATGGCAAATCAAAACATGAAAAAATGTTCAACATCACCGGTCATGTAAGAGATGCAAATTAAAACAACACTGATTCCATCTCACCCCAGAAAGAATGGCTGTGGGCCAGCCAAATAGCTCAGCAGATTAAAGTGTATGCTTATGCAGACACAGGGGCCAGGAGTTCAGTCCCTAGGCCTGCCCCCAGGCCATGCTGACAGAACAATTGAGACTGGATGTGATGCCGAACACCTATAATCCCAGCACTTGGGTGGCTATAAACAGGAGGATCACTACAAATCCAGTCTGTGCAGTGAGACCCTGAAGACCCTACCCTAAAATTAAAAAAAAGAATGAGGAAGGGGGGGAGTTGAAAGAAAGAGAGAAAGAGAAAGAGAAAGAAAGAAAAAAGAAAGAAAGAAAGAAAGAAAGAAAGAAAGAAAGAAAGAAAGAAAGAAAGAAAGAAAGAAAGAAAGAAAGAAAGAAAGAAAGAAAAAGAAAGAAAGAAAGAAAGAAAGAAAGAAATGAAGGCTATCATCAAAAACTCAACTGATAAATGCTGGAGGGGTTGTGGGAGCAAAAGGAGCTCTTATTCACTGTTGGCGGAAGTATAGAGTAGTGCAATCAGTGTGGAGATTCCTTTTTCAAAAGCTGGGATTGGAGGTCCCATTTAACCCAGCTATTCCACCACTGGATATTTTTCCAGAAGAACTGAAAACATCATACCACAGCAATATATTTGCGCCCATGTTTATAAAAGTGCAATTTGTCATAGCTAAATCTGGGAAACAACCCAAATGCCCACCAACTGAGGAATGTATTAAAAAGGATGTGAGGAGATATATATATATATATCCTCATCATGTGCAAGAGGAGGGTACGGACATTGTACTGTTCTACATCCCTCCCTAGGGTGTGGAGGGTCCACCCTAGGCTGTGGAGGGCCCTCCCTAGATTATCCAGCACTTAAAGGACGTATAAACGGGACTGAGACAGGATGGAGCATGCTACTTTTCTCAAAGGATCTCGTCTTAACAGTCAACCAGAAAGGAAGGGAAACAGCTTTGCTAGAAGCTGCAGCTGCATCTCCTCCCTTTGCTCTTTGATGTTTTCTGCCACCATGAGCTGCTTGCTGCCCTCAGCCTTGTGCCAGTCTGCCTTGGAGCCAACAGAATATGGAACGAAACCACCACTGAGTATGAGCTAAATAAATCTTCCCTTTTTCAATTTTGGGTGTCGGGTATTTGGCCCCAGTAATGAGAGAAGAGTAACTGAGACAAGAATTAACTGCTCCTTTCCACAGACCAGCAAAAATCCACAGTAAAGTTAATTATTGAAACCATCCTGCCTACATACCTAGATATATCTCTTTCCCTGACTCCCTCTCCTGTTCTCTCCTCATCTCAGTAATTCCTTCCTTCTTTTTAGAGAAGGAAGATTCATTTCTTTTCAGAGCATCTATTGTACCCTTGAGATTTTATTTAGTTTTTTCAGTTTCTTACACTAAGGAGACAATACAGTGTTTGCAGGTGTGAGTCTAATTTATTTCACCTTAAAGTATGGTCTCTAGTTGCATCCACTTACCAACAAAAGCTTCAAACCTATCCTTTTACATAGCTGAATAATAGCCCATTGTACAAAAGTACCACATCCTCTCTTTAGCCATTCCTCAGCTGATGGGCATCTGAGGTGCTTCTAAGATTTAGCTATGACAAATTACACTGCTATAAATATGAGTGCACATGTATTGCTGGTGCACATATATTTTCAGTTCTTCTGGAAAAATGCCCAGGAGGGGCACTTAAACCAGCTAGACTAAATGGGGCCTCAAATCTTAGCTTTTTGAGGAGTCTCCACACCGGTTTTCACAACGGTTGTACCAGCCTACACTCCCACCAACACTGGAGGAGGTTTCATTTTTCCCCACAGCCTCTCCAATGTTGGTTATTGGTTGACTTCTTGTTAATAGCCATTTTTTCTGGGGTAAGATGGAATCTCAGTGTTGTCTTAATTTGTATCAACTATTGTAACTGTCCTACTAACCTGTTTTGAAACTCTGTTTCATTATTATGCCTCTCTCTCTCTCTTTCTCTCTCTCTTTCTAATGAAATGAAATAAACATAAATTTAAAAATATTTTAAAGAAAAAAATATATAAGAGGGTTACAACTCATTTTCCTCTGTGTTGATGGTTTGGGTAAAATTCTGAGCTGACAGGAAAATTCTCTTTCTATAACCTGTGATGAGAGCAATGATTTGCTGACTTTAGAAGCAGCCATAAATATTTATCATATTCAAAATGTAAAGCAAGTAACTAGGCAAAATGCCAGCCATAAAGGCAGAGATAGGTAAGTATGTGCCGTTTCAGTTTTTCAACTCTCAGATACAAGATGGGAGTGGAATGGGAGCAGGGTTAAAAAAAAAAAAAAAAGCAGAAAGACAAAAGAAAAGCAGAGAAGAACTGCACAAACCTTAAAAAAAAGAAGTAAGTAGATTCTGCGTCAACCAAAGTAGTCACTTGAGTTGCTACCCAAAAGGATTCGCGGGCCATCATCAGTGAGTGTCCACTTTGCAATAAAATTCATTGGTCAGTGGAAATGTGAATACAGTAATAAAACTGAAACCCTCTTTCTCCGATCAATAGAGAACCAAGCAGAACAATCTAATAATTGCCCTATGAACCAGAAGAGAAGAGAACTTGCTTTATTTTGTATTTGGACTGAGTGTTGCATAAAGCATCACTTTTGCCTTTCTTTTATGATTCCGACGACTGGAAAGAATTATGCCTTCGTAGTATTAATATGCTCTGTGCTTTTCATTACACAAGTTGTGAAAAGAAACATTTTTAAAGACATTCTTTATAGAGCCTCTATCTTCCTGCTGTATTTCAGGCTACTGCATAGGACTCACGAACATTTTCTAGGCCTTTATACAACTATCATGCCACAACTGTTTTTCACTGAATTTTTGGTTTCTGTTATACTAGATTCTATATCTACCTCTTAAGGTTTTTTCTTCTATTAAATATCCTTCAATAATTTTTTCAGATACAATAAAATGAGTTTATTCTGAAAGTGCTAGAAAAATGTCTTTATTTCTCCTTCACATCAAATTGATCTTTTAGCTGGGTAATGAATTCTAGGTAGAAAATCATTTTCCCTGAAAAGTTGAAAGTATTGCTTTTGCCATTATTACCCATAGTTGTTCAGGAAACATCTAGTAACAATTAAATTTGTATTCACTTGAGACAATCTAGCCCTTTATGCTCTCTGAAGGCCTTTGTAACTGCTCCTTATCCTAGAATCATGGTGCTTCATGAGGATATTTTCTTCTGTTCATTCATTCAGTCCTTAAATCTTTGCTGGATAAACAAAACACCAATGGAAGTCACACAAGTTTTGCTTTCTGTCTTGTTATTTTACATTTTTTGGACTTCTATGAGCCCTTTCCAACTGAAGACTAGAGCCTTTCTGAATTTAGAAAAGTGTATATTTTACTGGAGACAGCAAAGTGTAAAAATTACAGGTAAAGATCTCTCAAATTCTTGATCTCTTTTCTTAGCTCTAAATTCTGAAAGATTACAGGTTATCAATTTGATTTTCTTCTCCATCAAATTTATAGTTCAACTAGTTCATATACCTTGTCTTTTAACAGCAATCTTCAAATAGTAGCCGACTTTTCTAAATCAGTATTTGATGGTGAGTGCAATGTTTTCAAAATCTCTGAAGAGAGTAGTTACACTTCTGAAAATTCTCGTTTCTGAATTCTGTTTTCTTCAGTGCTGTTTTTTTTTTATCTTTAGCCTTCTATTTCACATTTGCCATTTCCTGCTCTTGTCTAGTGATCTGTTTTCTGTTCATATTTATCACTGTTGCATGAGGTCATTTAGCAAAGGGAACTAAGACAGCTTTTCCGGTGGTTGTAGAAGTTCATTTTCTCAGTGGGCCCTTCCTGGAAAGCTGTGGACCAAGACATGTTTACAGGCAGACAATACAGGTATGAGATGAAAACTCTTTCATATGTCAAATATAGAGAGCTTTTAAGTATATCCCACCCCTGCAAAACTTTCTCAATCTTCTCCTCCTCTTGTTTCTGTTTTGCTCTTAGAGGTCTAGAGTTGTCTTAAATTCATTGCTACTTTTTCTTCAGGCAGAAGTAACCTCTCTAAGGGCCTCATGCAAGCTGACTATTGGTTAAAAACTATTATTAACCTAGGCCTATGAGTAAAGAAACTACTACCACTAGCCCCAATTTGTGCATCAGAAGAGAGGTATTAACAGTTCAGAGTAAGCATATATTTTGTACCAGTTGGTCAAATAAAATGTAGCATCCCTTTTACAAAAATGTTGGAGAATTTCCAGAAAATATCAGAACATTAAATCAAGGAGGAACCTTCTAACCACAGGACCCTGTGCAACTGGGTAGGCTACATACCTTCAAAGCTGATTTTGGCTTGTGACTGGGCTCTTCTCCAGGTTCTTGTTTTAATATAAATTTTATTTTGTTCTTAGCTAGCATGCAGTAATTTCATGTATTTATGGGATAGTGTGATGTTTTAAGGCATGTATACAATATGTAATGACCAAATCATGGTATTTAGCATATTCATTACTTCAAACATTTATCATTTCTTTGTGATAATAATATTTAGAGTTTTCCTTTCCAGTTATTTTGAAATACATAATACAGTTTGTTAAGTACAATCACCGTACTGGGTTACAGAGCACATAATTCACTCTTCTTACATAACTATGATTTTGTAGCCCATCTCTCTCCAGTCTTTCCCCACCACCCACTTCTGACAAGTTTCCCAAATCTCCAGTAACCAAGACTCTACTCCATACTTCTATAATACCAGCATTTTAGACTGCAGGATAAGTAAGACCAAGCAGTGCTTGTCTTTTTTTTTTTTTCCATAATTTTATTGAGAAACCAATAGCAATGATACAGTTTCAAATCAAATTAGTAGGACAGTTTCAATATTTAATACATTGCATATTTTTTTCTTAGTGGTTAATTGTTGTACAAGATGCAGACATGATATTATATTTACAAACACTACATTCTCTTAATTCAAGGAATAGAGGGACAGGTCCCTCTATTCCTTGAATTAAGAGAATGTAGTTGTATATCTATCTTAACTATTTTGAATATGCAGATATGAAGTGGTCATTCATTTGTATCCCCTTTTTGTTTAGTTTTGTCAATTAAATATTATAGGTGTGTGAATTCAGCAAAATATTTTCTTTTTTTTTGGTTTGAGCATTCTTCATATATTTATTTGGTTTTTTATTTTATTTGTTTTATTTTATTGAACTACAAATGTCAATCAGACAGTTTCAAGACACCTTAACAATACAGATTCGATAAATTAATACATTGCAAACTGTTTTCATAATGTTTTGGTATTATACAAGGTGCATACATGATATTATATTTACAGATATTATTTTAGCAGATATCTCTTATCAGTGAATTAAGAGTGTAGCTGCTTACTTAT
>PVKA01044520.1:0-16125 GCA_004027165.1 Ctenomys sociabilis | reverse complement strand
TTATAGGCCTGCGCCACCAAAAAAAAAAAAAAAACAAAAACAAAAACAAAAAAAGAATATTAACTTCTTTAGTTAGATGAATTCCACAGTATTTCATTTTTCGCTGTGCTATTATAAAAGTTATTGTTTCTACCATTTTCCTTTCAGTGTGTTTGTTATCTCTATAGAAAAATGCTATTGACTTTTGAGTATTGACTTTATATTCTGCTATGCTACTGAATTTGTGTATCAATTCTAGTAGCTTCTTGGTGGAGTTTTTTGGGTCTTCCAAGTATCATGTCATCTGCAAATAGTGATAATTTAACTTCTTCTTTACCTGTTTTTATTCCTTTCATTTCTCCCTCTTGTCTTATGGATGTAGCTAATGATTCCAAAACTATATTGAATAGGAGCGGTGATACAGGACATCTTTGTCTTGTACCAAATCTAAGAGTAAAAGATTTCAGTTTTTCCCCATTTAGAATTACATTAGCCGTTGGGTTGTCATACATGGCTTTATCAAGTTGAATTAGAGTCCTTCTACTCCAATTTTCTGAAGAATTTTGAACATGAATGAGTGTTGGACCTTGTCAAAAGCCTTTTCTACATTGGTTGAGAGGATCATGTGGTTTTTAGTTTTTGGTCTATTGATATAATATATTACATTTATAGATTTGCGAATATTGAACCATCCTTGCATTCCTGGGATGAATCCTAGCTGGTCATGGTGTATGATCTTCTTGATGATTTGTATTTTATTGAGGATTTTTGCATCTATGTTCATGAGTGAGATTGGTTTGCAGTTCTCCTTTTTAGTTGTGTCTTTCCCCAGTTTTGGTATCAGTAAAATACTTGTCTCCAGGAATCATTTTGGAATAATTGTTTCCTTTTCAATTTCATTGAAGAGTTTGTGGAGTGTAGGGTTATATTTTCTGTAAATTTCTAGTAGAATTCAACCTTGAATCCATCAGGACCTGTACTTTTCTTTGTTGGCAAGCTTTTTATTACATTTCTAGGAATCTGTTGTCCATTTCATCTGTGTCTTCTATTCTGTGAGCATAAACATTCTCAAAATAGCTATTGATAATCTTCTGAATTTCCAGTGAGTCTGTGGTGATTACACCGTTTTTATTATTTGTATTTGAATTTTTTCTTTCCTCTTTTTGATCAAGTTAGCTAGTTGTTCATCAATTTTATTTAGTCTTTCAAAGAACCAGCTGTTCGATTCTTTGACCTGTTTTCTTCATCTCAATTGAATTAATTTCTGCTTTAATCTTTATGATTTCTTCTTGTCTTTGGGCTCTGGGTTTGGTTTGCTGTTCCTTTTCTAGATGTTGGAGGTGTTGCATTAGTGTGTTTATTTGCTCCCGTTTTGTCTTCCTTCTTTCTTTTTCTGGAACTGGGGATTGGACTCAGGCCCTTGCACCTGCCAGAGAAGCATTTGTTCTACTGAGCCATCTCCCCAGTCCCACGTTTTGTTTTCCTGATGCATGAGTTCATGGCTATGAACTTCCCTCAGAGAACTGCTTTCGTTGTATCATATAGATTCCAGCAAGTTGTGGTTGAATTCTCATTGAATTGTAGATATTGTTGAATTTCTTGTTTAATTTCATCTGTAACCCATTGATTGCTGAGTAGGGTATTGTTTAATGTCCATGTATTTAGGGGCTTTTGCTGGTTTCTTTTGCCATTTAATTCCAGTTTTGTTGCACTGTGGTTAGATAATACGCATGGGATAATTTCTGTTTTCTTGATAATACTTAAGCATGACCTATGGACCATATGTGATCTATTTTAGAGAATAACCCATGTTCAGCTGAAAAACAATGTATTCATCTGTGGTTGGGTGGAACACTCTGTATATGCCCACCAAGTCCATTTGTTCCAGGCTCTGGTTCAGTTCTACTACTTTGCTAATTTTTTGTCTAGTGGATCTGTCTTTTTGGCATAAGGGTTATTTCGGTCTCCTGTTAAGACTGTGGTATTGGATATTAGGTTTTCCATGACCATTAATATTTGTTTTATATAGTTGGGTGCTCCTGTGTTTGGTGCACATATATTTATGAGTTCTCCCTCTTCCTGTTGAATTCTTCCCCTAACCAATATATAGTAGCCTTCTTTATTTTGTGTGATCCTTCGTGGTTTGAAGTTGAGACTGTCTGAGAACAAGATTGCTACCCCTTCTTTTTTCTGAGGTGCTGGGGCATGTAGTATTGTTTTCCATCCTTTGACTTTGAGCCTATGAATGTCCTTTTGAGTTAAGTGTATTTCTTTTACACAGCATAATGTTGGATTTTGTTTCCTAATCCATTCTGCCAGTCTATTTCTCTCAATTGGTAAATTGAGTCAATTTACTTTGATGGTTATAATTGAAATAGTTGACTTATGATTGTCATGATATTTACCTACTGTTGTTTACTCCTTTTTGTCCTATGTTTAATTGTTTGCCCTATTTAGTGGGTTCCTTCTGTTCTCCTTATTGGAGTTCTAGTCATTGTAGTCCTTCTCTAGAACATCTTTCAGTAGCCTGGGTAGGGATGTCTTTGTTGTCATGAAATTCTTTAGTTGTTCTTTGTCATAGAAGTATTTCACTTCTCCATCAAACTTGAAAGAGAGTTTTGCTGGGTATAGTAGTCTGGGCTGGAATATTTTTCATAGAGGACTTGAAGTACTCTGCTCCATGCTCGCCTTGCCTTGGTTTTTGAAGAGAATTTGGCCATAATTCTGATGGATTTTCCTTTGAATGTGATCTGCTTCTTTTCTCTAGCAGCTATTCTTCTTTCTCTACAGTATTCTTATGTTGGATTTCTGCGATCTTCACTAGCACATATCTCGGTGTTTTTGTTGTTGTTGTTTGTTTGTTTATTTTTGTTTTTGTTTTTTTTAAGCTGTGTTGAAGTTATTTGGCGTTCTATATGCTTCAGTTACCTGAATTTTAGATTGTTTCCTCATATTTCGAAAGTTTTCTGCTCTTCTGCCTATTTTTTTTATATCATTTGTGTTTACTGCTTCTTTCTCATTGATGCCTATTAGTCTTACATTGTTCATCTTGGCATCATCTTGCATGTAATGGATGATTTTTTCCTGCATCCTAATTCTTTATAAAAGATCTTTTCCCACCTTTTCACTAGCTGCACCAACATCTTCAAGATCTGAGACTCTGTCTTCTCTTTCACTCAGATGGTTTTGCAGACTCGTGATTGAGATTTTAAGTTCTTCTATATCTCTTTGACTTTGCTTCATTCGATCTATTTGTTTCCTGTATTGCTCATTCAAGGAACCCGTCATATTTCTAATCTCCTCTATTCTTCTTCTTCTTTTTTTTCTTTGTCAATTTCTTCATTAGAGGTAGCTATTAATTCTTTTTCCAAATTGGGTTTCCTCCATATATTTCCATATTTGAGTCTTTACTTCAGATACTATGATTTTAGACATTAAGTTTTTCATGTCCCTTAAGATTTGTCTTACATAGTTGGGTGCTCCTGTGTTTGGTGCATAGATATTTATGAGTGTTACTTCTTGCTCTTGAATTTTTCCCCTGACCAATATATAGTGGCCTTCTTTGTGTCGTTTGATCATTCTTGGTTTGAAGTTTAGATACTATGATTTTAAAGATTTCTTTTTTTATTTCAGAAATTATTTCTGCTTTGAGTTCCTCTTTACCTTTTGGCTATTGTTTCTTTGCTTGAGACACTGTTAATTTATATGTTTCAGCTGGAATAGTGTTCTCTGCACTTGTTCTGGGTGGGCATTGGGTTTCCCTCATATGTTTCTGGATTTCATTCTTTACGCCTGATGCTATGTATTCAAAACTTTATTTTTTCTTTCAGGCGTTAATTCTGGTCTGAATTCCCCTATAACTTTCTGCTGTTGTTTCCTTGCTTCCAACTCTGTTAATTCAGTCATATTAGCTAAGTTAGTGTCCTCTGCACTTATCATTGGTGGGCTCATGGCCTGAGATTGCACTTGGCTCCTTGTTTTTATCATGACTTATAGCTCTGACCTCTAACTTTTGGTGTAGAATTTTGGTGCAGTTCTAACCTTAGCACCTTATGAAATTCAGGTATTGCTACACCAAGTTCTACTTCATGTAGTTTTATCTGGCTTGGGTCTGGCTGCTGTGCTCACCTCCTTCCTGTTACTGTCCTTGGAGATGAGCCTGTTGTGCCCCTTTGACAAGATGCTCTACTTCTGGATTAGCTGCTTGATTTTGACCCCAGTCTCAGTGCAAGGACTTCAACCTCAGAGTTTCTTCCCAGGCCTGTATGCCAGGCCTGGGCTGGGTGTGGAGGGTATAGGGTGGGGCAGGAGAACACAGAAACTCTCTCACACACTCACTGGGCCTGGGCTTTGGCGGATCTTCTGGGCTCCCAAAAGGGTGGTGGATGTTCTCACTCACAGGGTAGGCTGTGCTGCGCAGGACTAGAGAATCCTGGGAAAGGTCTCTCTGGTGCAGCAAGCCTGCAGTTCTCTCAAATAAGGGTGAAATCTAAAATATTCAAGCTCCTGAAAGCAGAGAGAAGAATGGTGATTACCAGGGACTTGAGGAGACCCTGATGCCAAGAGGCATGAAGCGTCATGGACACCGTGTGATGCACTGCAGAGATCCAGTGTGCTGCATGCTAATGACAGGCAACGCTTCTGTGCTCCACTTGCAAGCTTCTTTCTTTCTTTCTTTCTTTCTTTCTTTCTTTCTTTCTTTCTTTCTTTCTTTCTTTCTTTCTTTTGACCAGCTCAGCATGCCCTGAGGGTGGGGCTGGTGTGACATGTGGTGCCAGGGATTGAACCATGGTCCCTGCCCTTGCCTAAGCTTGCTTACTCAGGCTCTTTATTCCCCTGAGCTATCTTACCAGCCCTTCCACTTGAAAGTTTCTGAAACAGTAGAAAATAGTCTCCCCCTCCCCCTCCCACCTGAAAGCTAATTATATGAGGAGTCAGATACATTTATTATCTTGGTTGTTTCACAGTGTATGAGAAGGTCAAGAGGAAGAGTGTAAATACATACAATGAAATAGATTAAAATATTTTATAATCAGAAATAAATTACCTTTAGGAACAAAGGCAAGACCAAGTCTTGGCCTAGTAAACTGAGAGTGGAGCAGATCGAAAGGGTGTAGGGACTGAAACAGGCTCCCCTTGGTTATGGGATTCATGGTGAGAGCAGAGCCCAGTGCAGGTGCCAAATGCTACTGCTTTCTAGGACCCCATATGGCAGTAGAGCAGGACAGTCACAGGTGATCCTGGGGTTCTTGGGTTGGGTGGAAGCATCAGTGATAGAAGTGAAACAAGGATCTATGCTGAGTTTCAGGTAGGGTGGGATATTACAGCCTGTGGGTGGGTGGAATGCAGTGAGTGAGCAGGCACCAGGACTGGGGAAGCACTCCAGCTCAGGCAGTGAGACAGGGTGAGTTTATTGGGCTGGTGACACAAGACCAATGCTAGATGACAACAAAGACAGAAGAAAACCTAGCATGTGTTACGTATGGAGTAATGTTGCAGTCCAAACATCACACAGCCTACTTTAAAAGGCCTTTTCCCAGGCCAGAGAGATAGCTCAGCAAGCTTAAGTGCCTTCCCGGTAAGCACAGAGTCCAATCCCTGGTACAAAGAAAAGAAAGGAAACAGGGCTCTTCCTGTTCACAGGTCGGTGAATTTTTGTTTTTGTTTTTTTTTTTTTTACAATTCATTCACAGCTCACATAGCTGGCCTCAGAATAAAATCATCATGAGGACTTTGAGTGAGAACCAGAGCTATTTAGTGTGCCAACACCTATGTCCTTGCACTGATGCTCCTGATGGTCCCAGGGTTGGTTCTGTAGGAGTGTGCTGGGAGAGTTTTGCTAGAAGAGTCAAGCAGAGTTCCCACTGCCACCCATCAGGGAGGGAGAACACCAACACACAGGCAGATGCTCTAGCAGCAGGAGAAGCCAGACTGGGAGTGACCTCCCCCCACATAGCCTCCCACATAGCCTGCTGTGCTGTTGCTGATCCTCTGATCCTTGGAGTAGGGCACCAGGCAGCAGCCCTGGCTCCTGCCAGATAGACTGTTTCATCTGTTCCCGTCTTTGGAGGCTGCATCTTCAATCCTTTGCCTCCTACCAAGAACTTCTCATTCAACTTCTCTGACTTCTAGGCTGTATCTGTGGTTTGCTCTATAACCAAAACATTGAAGCTAGAGCCTGGGAGCTGGTCAGAGACCAGTGCAGCTTCTGGTTCATGCTCAGGAATTCTGTGGTTTCTGTTGCCCTTGCTGTCTGCGTTCCTCATGGCCTGCTGAAATCTTGCTGACTATGGTTACAACATCATGATAAATAGCCACACATAGATGCTAACCAGCTTCTACAGGGGATAACATATTTCTACTTCTCCCAGGAGGAGTACTGGTACTAACCAGGCCCAACCCTGAATAAATCCCTTACTGCTATATTGCTCCTAGTAGTTCTGATTCCTGCATTGAATTCTGATAGGTTTTTTTTTTTTTTTTTTAAGAAACTGGGATTGAACTCAGACCCTTGAGCTTGTGAGGGAAGCACTTATTCTACTGAGCCATCTCCCAGATCCATGATGGTTGTTTTTTGTGTATAGCTGGAGATGATAAGAAGGGCATCAGAAATAAGTCTTTCAGAGTTATTTTGAATATCTATGAGTGTCCAGCTCTAAGCAAGTCCTCAGTGATTGGGCTCATTGTTTTATTAGGAAGCTGGGTCTAGTCCTGGTAGCACCTTTCCATATGGATAGAAGCACTCCATGTTCCTGGGATTCTTAATGTAGGATCAAACCTTTGCATTGCAGTTCCCTGGATGAAGAGTATAATTATTAACAATGGAAAAAATAATGTGCCTAGATTGTTGCGGAGAGCTAATGACCTAATATGCTAATTATAGCTGCAGCCTCAACCAACAGCTGTATCTATTACATGAATAAGGCAGGAATCCTGGGTGTTGTACATTGCCAGTAAGAACAGCTGGAGCAACACTCTTCTTGCTACCTAGTGATGAATCAATAGATTTTAAAGGCACCTTCACATTTATCACTTTAAGTTTTGATTACCTGTGCAAGACCATTTCACCAGAGAGATAATGAATGAGGCACTGAGCTCCAGTGTGCCGAATGAGTCTACAGTTTGCTTCTGAGAACCTGATCACATTTAAAGTTGCCCTGCAGCACTCAGAAATGTGTAATGTGTGCAACACGTGCCATTTGCCTTCTGATTGCCAAGGCTGTGTGCATTAAGCAGAGATCAACACTGATTAAAGGAAACAAGGCCAGCTCACAACCACGTGGTGGTCTCTCTCTCGCTCTTTTTCTCTCACTTGCTCTCATATTCACTGAATGGCTGCACAGCTGCTCGACAAGATGTTTGCTAGCAAAGGCAAGATAATAAGAGAAGCATCCCTATTTCTAGTGTTTGCCTATATCCTTGTAAAGACACCCCCACTGTGGATGATTTCTAGCTTTCCGTGTGGTACCACTAAGCAGAACTGTCATTGTACCCTCCCAGGTAGAGGTGCCTTCAGTGACTTCATGAGCTTCATCTTTATGCCACATCTTCAGCCAAGAGACACTCTGCTACCTTGTGGTGGTTCAGAGAATAACACCAAAAATGAATAAACTAGGATTGTTTGAACTATAGAAATGATAATATAAGAAAACTTGACTAGACATTCTGCACAGGTAAGCTAGTATTACTTGCAATTCATTTACAGCTTACATAGCTGGCCTCAATAAAATCCTTATGAGGACTGTGGGTGTGATCCAGAGCTATTTAGAGCTCCAACACCTATGTCCTAGCTATTGTCTTTATTCATTGTGGAAGAGGTTACCTCTCTGTCCACTGTGTCCCTCTGCATAGCAGTGTTCTGCACTTAGCTGCACACTCTCAAATCAGCATTTTTTTTTTTTTCAGAACCGGGGATTGAACTCAGGCCATTGCTCTTGCCAGGGAAGCCCTTATTCTACTGAGCCATCTCCCAGTCTCTCAAATCAGCTTTCTTATATCTGGTTTTAGAAAGAGAAAGGAGACCAAGATTCAGTTTTTTACTTTCATTGTCAATGATAACTGCTCTGAGGTGCTACACAGTGCTCCTCCCACATGTGGGGCTCGAGGGAGCACCAGGTACTCACAGGCAGCAGCTGCAGCAGCATAGTCACAGAGCCTTGTGCCCATCACCGCAGACTGTGGGGTCAGGGTGTGTGGACATGCTGGTTGTTCCTTGCCTGGGCTGACCGCCTGTAAAACTGAAATCACTTTTGTGCAGATGTGCAGCTGGTGACATTCCCAGGTGGACTCCTGTTCCCCTTGCTCCCACTGTACCCTCACATCTGAGAGGATAAACTGTGCATGTGGGCAAAATGCTTGGCTGAAAAAGATAATCATATACCAGCATTTTGGGACTGTAACATCTAAGCAGGTATTTCATTTCGTGTTCTTTTACTTTATCGAAAAAGAGAAAGGTGTAGATGCTAATGCCTCTTCAGTTATGAATGTAAATATGATTTCTCAGCCAGCAGCCACCATTAACAGGCACATGGAACAGGACAAGAGAATCAGCAACTTCCATGAAGCCACTGCTAGAGAAACTGTCTTTAGATTTCCTGAGTGTAGCATAAACATGTTCTATCTGGTATGGAGGATAAATACCTCTTAAACTTGCTAAAGCCATTCCATATGGTGATTCTTTTCTTACTGGTGCAAGAAGGTCTAATAGTAGGTCACTTAACAGAAACAGCATGAAAATTAAGTGAAATAAACTATGTGAGTGTATAGTACACTGCCTGGCAAATATTTTGGTGCCACATTATGTGACGATAGAGTCCTATGCAGTCTGACTTCTCTGTCACTGCAGAAGACCCTTACCTTCACTGCATCTCTCCCTGCATCTGCTCAGGACTGTGATTAACAAGGTTGCTAAATAAAGGATGCCAACTCAGACCAACTGCTACCTCAAACAGTTGTCAGGCTGAGAAAAGTGTGCTGTCCACTATTTTTGTCACTAGGACAGACTGCTTCAGAACAACACCTTGAATAAAGGTCTCCTCTTCCTCACGGTTTCAGTCCATGCCCACGGGTCCTATTGCGTGTAGCAATTGTGGTGAGGCACAGGTGTTGCCCTGCAGAGGCTCGGCAGTGAAGGCTGCTCACCTCAAGTTTGCAAGGCATGAGAGAGGGTTAGAGTCATAGAGGAAGGAGTCCTGGAGCAGACAGAATCCAGGACCATGCCCCATGGCCTCCCAGTGGTGCCATCAAGTCCAGTCCCACCAGTGAAGCACAAACCCCTGGTGAAGTCAGAACTTTTATGATTCCATTGCTTTCTCAAAGCCCACCAGCAACTAAACCTTTAATACAATGAGTTTTGGGGGCCAACATTGTGGATCTCACCATACCATAGGGAAAGAATTTTATGCATGCATAATAATCAGGAGTTGGTTAACAAAGTAATCAATTGCATTTAAAAGGTGTTTAAATGCGGTTATTAACCAGATGTATATCTGGTACTAAGAAGTCCTGTAAGACTTTTGAAAAACAGATCCACATGGCCTGAGGCATTCCAGGGGAATCAAGGGGAAGCTGGTGATAAGTCCATCCCTGACGCACAATGGTGGAGTAGGCACCTAAGGTGCACACCAATTGGGAATTCCCAGTGGACATGGCAAAAGCTCTCTAATAACATCTGCCTCGGGAAATGCTGTCAGTGTCTGCTCAGACTCCCTTTACAGTTTGGTCACTCCCCTGGGCCCTCCCCAGCTCATTGGTGTATTAGCTGCTAATGGCTCACAGCTGTCTCTTCCAGTGGAAGAGCCTGTGGCCCTTGGCTAATAGAAGCTGCCTAAATAAAGGATGGCAACCTTTATTGGTGGGGAGCCGCTGGCCCTTCCCCACAGGAGGCTCAAAGCTAAAGAAAACCATGGAAGCCTGGCTCGGCCTAATTTCACACTCCAGCACTCCCAGGGGCAGGCTGAGTCTAGATTCCAGCTGAGGCTCTGTTGTTGCTGAGCTCTTTACCCTGCTGTGCCCTTCCTTGTCCCCTCTCTGCAGGCATTATCGCCTCCGGAAATCTCGTTTGTGAAAATCCCTGTCACAGGCTCTGCTTCCAGGAAAACTGGTCTAGCTGACAGAAGATGCTCAGTCAGTGAAAGATGTAGACTGCGGCAGCCGCAGCGTTGCTTGCTGTTTGGTTGGTTGGTTGCTCGTTCTTTTAATAAACCCATCTTGAACACCTGCTGTAGGTGCCTTCTGTAGGCATTTATTATTCAGAGCAGAGACATGCCCGCGACCTTTGCAGAGTCATCCGACACAGGTGACTCTACTATGAGAAAAGAAGACCAGCCGAAAACATGGTCATCAGAATACAGACCCTTAAGCCAGGCATGGTGGCGCATGCCTGTAATCCCAGCACTCGGGAGGCTGAGGCAGGAGGATTGTTGTGAGTTCGAGACCAGCCTGAGCTACAAAGTGAGCTTAAGGCCAGCCTGAACTGCATAGTGAGACCCTGTCGAAAAAAGAAAAAAGAAAAAAAAAAAAAAAAGAATACAGACCCTGGATGGGACCCACTGATGATTACGCTGCTGCACTTCTCTGGGCCTCTTTATACCCTCTGGAAGATAAGAACTGATCAAGGTGAAAGGCAGAATCAAATGAGTTAATGAGCATAATTTTTCCAGTTTGCAATCGGAATCCAAAGTGTGGTAGATGTCAGTATCTTGATGTATCCTAGAATGACTATTCCCTTACCAGACGACAAAAAGGAGAAGGAAGATGCACATATGGAAGAGTGACAAGAAAACCTATGCTAGTATTTGTTTCTGGTTCTACTTTCCAACTTTTCCTTGATATTTACATGGTTAATAATATCCTGTACATGTATTGGAATATTTTGCTGAATTCATGTACCTACAATTGTAGGGCCCAAATGAGTTTTATGTCGCCATTCTGTTCTGTATGCGCCGCCTTAGGACATCAGCTAACCATGTCAGCTAAACTACTGCCTAATGAACTAATGCTGTGAACCTTTGCCCCACTAGGGCCTGTAATCCCTGTTCCTAAAACAAAGAGGACATAAAAACCTCAGGTGGGGCATAAACCTCAGACCTAGCTTGGGAAAGCATTTAATCTCCAGCCTGGGGACACTCTTGTCACTTTACACAAGTAAACCCACCAGTTCGCGGAATGCAGCTAAAACCACAGAGTTAGCTAGTAGTTGCCCTTTGGCCTACCCCTCTTAGTTACCCTAAAAAGTCAAATATTCTCAAACCCCTCCTCCCTTTGTCTTCGGGCTTAAAACCCAGCCCACGGTCAGCTCGGGGCTTCTCTGTTCCTGCGTGTTCAGGGAGCCCCATGCATGCATGGAAAATAAAATCCCCTTGCTTTTGCATGAGAGGACGTCTCTTGGAGTCTTTCTTCACACGGTGGGCTTCTCAGACCTAACACAATATTTGGGTAGCAAAACTAAAGAAAAAGAGGTGATATAAATGAAGGACCATTTTGTCTCTGCATATACAAAATAGGACAGATTATATAGCTACTTTCTCAATTCAATGGGAAGAAAGATTTGTACTAATTGTGCTTGGATAGGATATCATGTCTGCATCCTGTGCTATGAATGATGACTACAAAGGCAACAATATAAAATGTATTAATTGTTGTAACTCTCCTGCCAACCTGTTTTGAAGCAGTCTTATTGCAGTTTTTTTCTAAATAAATTTAATTAAAAAAAAGAATAATATCCTGTATGCTACTGAAATTCAACCTGAATCTCTTATTTAATTGATCGCTGTCCGCTGAATTTGTCAACACAGGGTTGCTTTATACGAACAAGAAAAATGAAAGAGGATCAGGAGGAAGAAGAAGACAATAAGGGGAGAAGAAAAAAAAAGGAGGGTGTTGTCCTCTATCACTGAGTTTATGTCTGTCTGCCAACTTATCAAAAATGTCCTGGTGGAAGAGCCAGCCAAATACTCAGTGGATTGCAGCTCCTGCAATCAGGAATGGGCGCTGGAGTTTCAATCCCCAGGCCTTAAGGGCTGGCCCCACCTCCAGGGCACACTGAGATGGCAATTGAGACTGGGCATGGTGTCATGGGCCTGTAATCAAGGTATTTGGGAGGCTGTAAACAGGAGAATCACTATGAGTTCGATCTAGTAGTGAGACCCTGAACACCCTTAGACCCTTCCCTAAAACAAAAAAAACAAGTTCTGGTGGAATGACTTTGCAAACAGCTCTGCTCATCCCTCACAGGTGATAAGGCACTCAGCCAGCCCAGTGGCTGCTGCAGAGTGCAATAAAGGGATGACCTCTCTTGACAGGCTTCTGTGCTGGCCAAGTGAGCATTTGGAGCACCTCATACTAAGCATATTTCTTGCTTTCAGCTTGGATCCAAGTGTCCTGAATGGGCCCTAACTCAGAGACACCATGACTTGGATGCTGAGCTCAGAAATTGGGGTTTGGGTAGCTTGGCCTTAACAAAGGCCATTACTGCGCTCTGAGGATTCCAGGAATAAGTTTGAATGAAAATAAAATAGTCTTTAATGAAAGTATTATTTAATAGGAATAGTATTTGTTTGAATAAATATTATAAAGTATTCAAATTATCCTTAGTTTGTCATAGGATGGCTTAAAAAACTCTTTAGTATTTGTACTGTACCAAATATTTATCAATACCCCATGCCCTGTAAACACTCAACACCCTACTTACTGCAGGCTAGCAATGAATTAGGGAATCCTACTGAAATGCACAAAGTTTAAAAACTGCTGTTGCTAACACCCAGGTGTACCCAGTTCTACTGACCAGGCTGAAGGCTGGCAGTCACAGTGTGAACAAGATCTACTCTATAGCCCAGGGTCCCTGTGTGTCTCAGAGCACAACACATAACCCTGCAGGGAGGTCTTTATGCCAGGGGAGACACCCCTCCTCCTGGAATGACCAAGTTCTTGATTCCTTGGGGCATTTCTCCTGCTGTAGGCACCTGTTCAGTTGCTGGCATTTCTTAATTAAATCCATTCTACATAGCATAGTGTCTGGCCCAGAGAACAGAAGCTCAATGAACTTGCTGAACGTCGCTGTATTGAAATGTCATTCTTTTAGGTGGCTGCTGCTCCTTGAGGGCCAGGGAGATAGCTCAGTAGCTGAAGGCCTGCCTATAAGCACAGGGTCCTGTGTTCAATCCTGGGTACTCCCCCCTCCACACACACACACACACAAAGGTGTTGTCCCTGGCAGCCCAAGTTGCCATATGAAACTCAGGGCCTCAAACAGGGCTTCAAGCTCCAGATTTATGGATGTGGATACACTGTTTTTCATTTCAAAATTATAAGCTTGCTTCACCCTGGTGAGAAGGTGTTAGTACATAGTTTGGGCTCCTTAGTCCCTGCTCAGCCACTGAGTGCATGTGCAACTGGAAGCAAGTCGCTAAATCTCTGTGCATCAAATGGCTGAATGTACTCACCAGTAGTAAAGTGGAGAAATGGTGACAGATCCCTCAGGTGTGGTTTCTATGACAACGCATGGTGTGAGGACACACAGTGAAGCAGGTGATACACTAACCCTGTTTTGTAGGTGCTGAAGTTCTCGGTTTGCAAGGACTTTGCATTTCATTTGTCAAGTGAAACCCCAAATCTGCTCCATGAGAGGTGGGAGAGCCCAGAAGGTGAGATGTCAACAGGGGCTGAAAGGCCTAAGGCCTTAGGTGCTTAGCACCCATGGGCCATTCAAGGTGCAGACAATGCTCAATCTGCAGGAGGCTGGGTGGCCTGTGTCACTTGGAGACTGCCTAACATTCCTCCTGTGTTTTCTAAGACCGTGTATTCTCAATAGGGATTAGAGGCAGGGGTTCAATAGGCAGCACTTTCCCCTGCCCCAAGCCTTCGCCTGAGACTCCAGTTTCCTGGAATCAGCACAGAGCTTCTTGCTAGGCCCTGTGTCACTGGCATCCAGCACCCAGCATGTTCATGATCACTGGAAGAATCTGAACCTGGACTCCAAATCCCAGAATGCTAATTTGCATGCCCATCAAATATGCCTCCATGAGAAACGGTGTTGAAATTGCCTTCAACGTCTTAATTAGCAATAGTCTTGCAGACAAATGTAGTATCTCTAGCTTATTTGTTATTTCTTGATTTGTTTTGCAAAAAAAAAAAAAAAAAAAAAAAAGATTAAATTTAAACCATGATGATCATTAGAAAACAATGTGAATTTGGACATGTGGGTACAAAGGTGACTGGAGGTGGAATTTTTGAATTGTTCTAGAATGCCAAATGCAGAGGTCATGCTGTGTGTCCCATGTCCTATATTAACACCTGATCTTGAGTCCTGGGCTGAGTGGCCCTCTGAAGGAAGTATGGCAGTCTTGTGTCAGAGGGCAGTGGACCCTTTTGATCATAGTGAAAAACTTAATTCTGAGATGCCCCCAAATAACAGTGTTAACCACAATCACCCCTCTTTCCGGAGCTCTAGCTATAATCTGGGTTCTGAACTTGGCTAGACTGCATATCTTCCCACCTATTCATTCCCACAAGCCCCCAGGATAAGTTGTTACAGAGGCTAAGAGATGTCATGTGTCTTGTCATCATCCCCTGAAGAATCTTTTCCATTCTGAAATCTGTCCTTGTGACCACCATTTTCTTTCCTTTGGAGTTAAATTTCTGTACAGCACTGTCACAAGAGTTGCTGTCAGCGGTATTCCACGTCTTGCAGTGCTCAAGCTCTCTGGGAGCTCTGTAATGTGGCCAGCTCAGTGCCACTTCCTCTGACCAGCTCCTGCTGTTCCCACCTGCTCTAGGCTGTGCATACCTGCAGCTTTGTGCCCCTCACAGGTGGCTCCCAGTGCTGATCTATTTCCTCTGCTCTATCACTGTCACCCTCCATGTTGCTGTCTTACTTCCTTTCAAAAACAGGTTCTGCGCTTTCCTAGGATCCCCATACCTATTTATAGGTACCTTCTGAAGACGCCCATAACTCACTTCAGTTACCAGCATAGTTTAGAGTCTGTGCCACTTGTTTGTCTGACCTCACTGAGTTTTCTGCAGTGCTCATTGACAAGCAAATAAAATCATTTTCAGTCTCATGGCAGGATGTTTCCTTGAGGTTGACACATTGCACCATGATTTATTTTTGATGAGGCAGGAAGAGAGGGAAGCTAGAGACTCAGCTTCACCTAAATTTTGTGGGAAGATTGCTCTGTCCCTGCCAAGTGCTCTCCCAAGGTAGGGTGATTGCACGGAGAAAACAAAACTTAAAAGCCTCTAAGAAAAAAAGAGGATCTTACAGTATTTCCTTGGGACCAAACTCAGACCTTTCCTATACCTATTTCTTCTCATGTAAAAATGTTGGGCCCTCAGCTCCTGTTTATTGCCAAGTCCCCACTGGTGACTATGACACCGGCTGCACAGTGGATGCTGGAGAGCTGTTCCCTGAAGTTCTGTTCATGGGGGCTGAGGGAGGGCCCACAGGATACGTTGCAATTTTATTTTTTTAAATAATTTTATGGAGAAACAAATAATAATGAGACAGTTTCAAAACCGATTAGTAGGACAGTTTCAATAATAAGTGCATTGTATATTATTGTCTTGTGGTTAATCATTGTACAAGATGCAGACATGATATCCTGTCAAATCTTTCTATTCATTGAATTAAGAGAATGCAGTTATATATATATATCCTATTTTGAATATACAGATACAAAATAGTTGTTCATTTGTATCCCCCCTTTTTAAAAAAAAAAAAATTCTTTCTAATGTTCAACATTACCTCGCTATGAGTACTTTTGTTCTTTAATACTTTGTGGACCAATTCTATAAAGGTGTGTTAGTTGTATTTCACTTGGCATCCTAATGTCTCTTGCTTATAACATATTATCATATGCCGGTAAGCTACAGAGAAAATACGCAGTTTACTATCCATGTTATGGTTAAGTGTTCATGGTCTTCAGCTGGTGCGGCCTTCCTACTACCAGTGTTGTACTCCAAAAATCAAGTGACAACGAGGCAAGTCCAAAAAGAAAAGAAGCGCTTTATTTTAGGTGGTACCCACCGGGTGGTTTTCCTTACGCAGAAGGAAAAAGCCCCCCGATGGGCGGGTGGCAAGTGGTTTTATAGCTAAAAACCTCAGAACGGGAGGGGCAAGCAAGCGTAGTTACAGAAGCAAAATGGCGG
>PVKA01044519.1:0-16125 GCA_004027165.1 Ctenomys sociabilis | reverse complement strand
AAAGGAAAGGGAAGGGAAGGGAAGGGAAGGGAAGGAAGGCAGGCTGAAGGAGGGAAGATGATTGCCCAGTTTGGGGAAATTGGTAAAGAAGACAAGAGGAAAAGAAAAAAGGAAAAAACAAGAACAAAACAAAACCTAAAAACCATGTTTATGCTCATGAAAAAGCAAACCCAAGAAAAAATGTAAATAAGAGACAGATTACTCTGCGATTTCAACTCTGTGATTATCTTCTGGATCTACAGTTTTGTGGTCGTGTCCAATTCAGGGCCTGTCTCTGCTGTAACTGGTAGACAGATGAGGCAGACAGCCCATATTCATGCTTCATGATCCCCTAAGCCTGCAGTAGGATTAAGATGGGATCCTGATTCTGGTGGTTTGAACTCCACAGAAGTTCAGGCTGGTCCTGGCCTCAGGTTGTAGGCTTAAGGTCCAAGTTGTTCAGCCTGCAACCCTTAGGGTGTCTCTTGCTGGCCTTGACTTTGGCTCCGTGACCCTTGATGTCTCCCATGCTTGTCCCTCACCCAGGCATTGTGGCATTTGAACATTGGAAGCCCTGATAATAAGCCTGTCAATGGCTGCTCAAGTCTCATCTTCAGTTGGTACCTTCCGATAATGGTGTTGGGTCCAGTACCTTCTCCAAAGGATATAGCTGACACTTGAACTGGAGTCACTCACTTTCTATTGTAGTGTGTGGCATCCACTGCTCTGTTTCACTGGTGTGTTTCCCTGGAAGCCTCTGCAAGTCATATACCTTCACTATGTCTCTGTATATCTCTGTATGATCCTTCTCTCATGCTAGAATCCAGGAGCCCAGGACAAATACAATTTACCACCTCCTTTTTCTGCACTGTGGTCTGTCTCTTTACTCTCTTCAGATCTTCCCTGGATCCCAAGGATCCTCCTCTCTCCTTCTCTTCCCCAAGTAGTTTTTTTCCAGTGTTCATACTCCCAATCTCAGAGAGGTTGATTTATTGCTATTTACTGCTCCACCATCTTCCTGGAAGTCCTATTTTTGGATTCCATTATGTTTGATTACTTTATATGTTTGTCCTTTCCCCATACCACAGTCCTCACTATTTTAGGTGTACACTGTTCCTAAATTTTAATATCAGATCCTTCAATTTTGTTCCTCTTTTTAAAAATTGTTGGGCCAGGGAGATGGCTCAGTGGAGTAAGCGCTTCCCTGGCAAGCTCAAGGGCCTAAGTTCAATCCCCGGTTCTGCCAAAAAAAAAAAAAAAAGAATAAAAATTGTCTTGGCTCTTCTTGATTCTTTGTCTTTCTTTACAAATTTTAGAATCAGCTTGGCAGTTTGTAGTAAAGAAACTGCTGGAATTTTAATTGACATTGCATTGAATCCGTGGGTCTATTTTGGGAGAACACTCTTAAGAGAATTGAGTCTAGATTCATCATATATCTATTTGTTTAGGGAATAAATTTAGACTTATAAAATTTAGGTCTTTAATTTTTCTCAGCCTGGCATAGGGTAATAACTGCCTTATCTCATTCTTAAATTGATAATTTCTTTAGTTTCCTAGATAGCCTAGCTAGAGATTTATTATATGCCTTTTTCAAAGGATCAGCTTTTTTTTTTTTAATGTATTTATTACAAGGTCTACAGGGTCTCACTACATAGGTCAGACTCTTGGTGATTCCTGTTTATAGCCTCCCAAGCCCAGGGATTACAGGCATGATGTCTCAGCACACCCGGGGGGCAGGGCCACACAGCACACCAGGGATCAAACCCTGGTCCTTGTGCCTGCCTAAGCAGGTGCTTTAGTCCGCTGAGCTATCTGACCGGCCCAGGATCAGCTTTGGATTCTTTGATTTTTTTTTCCTATTATTTTTTGTTTCTTTCCTGTGCTTATTTACTTCCCTTTGCTTGAGGTTTAATTTGCCTTTTGCTTTTTTTTTGTTTCTTAGGGTGAAAGTCATCACTGATAACTTTCTTCTTTGCCATAGCATTTTAATGCTATGAATTTAGCTCTCATTTTAGCCACATCCTGCAAAGTTTGATATATTATCATTTCTGTTCATTCATTCATTGAATATTTCATGTCATTCAGAACATTTTCTAATTTATCTTGTAGTGTTTTGGTTTTGTTTTATTTTGTTGTTTGGTGTTTTTTTGTTTGTTTGTTGTGGAACCAGGGATTGAACTCAGGCCCTTGTACTTGCCAGGCAAGCGCTTATTCTACTGAGCCATCTCCTGGGCTCCTATTTTGTGATTTCTTCTTGGCTGTGGATTACCTAAAAGTTTGTTCATTAATTTTAAGATAGGTGAATAACTTTCCAGATACCTTTCTGTTGCTGATTTTCTTTTTGTTTTGTTTTTTGGTGGAACCGAGGTTTGAACTCAGGCCCCTGCACATGTGAGGCAAGCACTTATTTTATTCCACTGAGCCATCTCCCCGGCCCTCTGTTACTGATTTCAAGTTTAATTTCTTTATTGTTAGAGAGCATATCTATTTTAATTCTATTAAGATTGTTACAACTTATTTTATGGTTCAAATGATGACTTTTCACGAATGTTCCATGCACTTGAAAATGTGTATAATAATAATGTTATTTTTTTTTTTTAACTTGTGTATTTTGTATAGGGTCTCACTACACAGCTCAGTCTCATAATGATCCTCCTGTTTTCAGTCTCCCCAGCGCTGGGATTACAGGCGTGCACCACCACGCCTAGACTCAGTCACAGGCTCAGTGCACCCAGGGGCAGGGCCTACACAGCATGCAGTACTGGGAATTGAACAGTCCCTGTGCTTGTCTAAGCAGGAGCTTAGTTTGATGAGCTGTCTCCACGGCCCTTGGTAGTGTTATCACCTGTCATTCCCACACTTGGGAAGCTAAGGCAGGAGGATCGCAATTTCAGGGGCAGCCTGGACTACATAGTGATATCGTGTCTTGGAACTGAATGTCTGCTAATACCTTCGGAGATGACCCATTTGTGCACAATAGTAGGAATGTGCATTGTTCCTCTAAGTTGCTCAGTAGACAGTAGATAGGTGGCCCTGTACCTTTTTTGTGTGTGACTAGTAAGCTTTCCTTAACATGTTCCTACTGCCTTGAACTACCAGTGATACATGGCTGACTGTCTTATCAGGCATCTTGTAGCACTGATGTTACAAGTGGATCTAACCACTTTTATCAGTCTTTTTCCTAATAAAATAATTAATAAAAAGTCACCTTATAGGATAATCATGCACGTATCCACCAGTGTCTCAAGCCATCCCATAACAAAACATACAAATTACAGCTTTGGTCATGAAGGTGGTCAATAAAACTCCCACTGAGCCTGGAAGATTTCTATTTCTACAGTTTTTACCTTAGTAAGACACTTTACAGTGGAACAAAGTTGGCTGCAGGAAGCATTTACTGTACTTTTGTCCCTTTTTCTTCCTGACATTGCTCTTCAGTGAAGGATTACCAGCTTGTCCAGAAGGGGGGAACACAAGAAAGCAGTGACTCTCAGGCCCAGCTCAGCCAGTATTCCCAGCATTTTGCCTGCATTGCCAGTCACCTTCTGCAAAGCAGCATGGATAGCCATTGTCCCGAGGCAGTGGAAGCAACTTGGATTCTATCCCTGGCCCTCAAAGGTTTATATAAAACACTAAAGGTAATGGGGAACCTCTTCCATTTGGTAGTAAATGTAGCTGTGATTTGATATCTGTAGAGGATTAAAAGGGAGAAATTCTGATTTCAGTGAATGCTTAGCCATAATATCTTGATCATTTTTAGAAATGTTTGGGCCTTGTGTGAGGATATTGTTGAGGAGGAAATAGCACTTGATTTTCCCCCAGTACTTGATTTTCTCTTTTTTAATACTGTGTCATGGATTCAGGTCCTATGACTGAAAGAGAACATTGACTTGACAGGTGAGAAGAAAAGTGGACTGAAAAGTTCCTTATATCCTTGAATGGCAGCTCTTCTGTTTCATCGTAGGCTATAGATGGAAGAATAAAGGGGAGTAACATTCCATGGGAGCTTAACATATGTTTGGCAATAGACAAGTTAAAGCGTTTTGCAATATTTGGCATGTAGATGAGGTGTTCTTTCCAGTACCTGGTGGAAAGAAGGGTCTTCTTCCCAACAGAGCTGTCCAGGACAGGAGACCTCAGTGGAAATTTGTATTCTTTACTCTGAAGAGTTCAGTTGCATACTGGTGGGAAGACTGGACAAAGTAGCATTCCATCTCTGTACCACCCCAAAGAGTTTGTAGGGTCGAAACCTCTTACATGCTGCTTTTTTTTAGGGGGGGTTGTTGAGATGGGGTTTCACTATGTATGTAGCGTAGCTTGGCCTTAAACCCACTGTGTAGCTGAGGCTGGCCCCAAACTCACCATGATCCTCCTGCCTCAGCCTCCCAAGTGCTAGGATTACTGGTGTGAGCTATCACCCTCAGCCTACTGGTGATTTTGTTCACGGCATTTATGACAGTGAGCAATTCAATTCATTTTTCACATTGTATGTAGTAAGAGAAGTAAATTCCCTAAGGGCAAAAATGTTTGAATCCTTCATTCAGTAAATACTTACTGAGTACAGGAGCCAAATGGAACTGAGGATGTAGTGGTGAACTAGAAAGAAGACCCTGCTTTAATGGAGCTTCCAGTCTGACTAGCCAGAGACAATAGGAAGCATGCAAGAAAGACTGCCATGAGTCAGGAAAAACCTTTCTGGAAAGCTGAAACTTGCAATGATAGATTAAGAGGCCACCCTGAGAAAAGAGTAGCAAGCTCCAGGTCTTGAGGTGGAAGAAGCACAGTTGTCATTGAGCACAAAGAACCTTCAGGGAACTTCAGATAGTGAGCCAGTGGGGGATAAGGCTGGCGAAGCATAGAAAGAGAGAGCTTACTAGGACCTTGTCAGTCAAGCTTAGGAGTTTGGGTTACATACAGCCTTAGGTGCATTGGAAAGATTTTGAAAGGGGAGTAATATAAAATAACTGTGAGAAATGTTGACTTAAAGAATTAAAGACTAGGGGCCAGGGAGATAGCTCAGTAAGAGCCTGAGTTCAATCCCCGGTTCCACAAAAAAAAAAAAGAATTGAAGACTGAATGAGCAGGTGGTGGGTACCGGTAAGGGTCAGAGTTGCATACTGACTGGGATGTCAGCTTGGTTCTCTGATTGAAACTGGATGCTGAGAAAAGTTTGCTTCCCTCCAGCAGAGCTCTGCCTTCTTTAGTCAGACAGCCAAATATCACTCTTTTCTGCTTGCAGGCTCATGGTTTTGAAGAGACTCAAGCCACCTTCCTCCAGACAGATCTGCTGAAGTTGCTGGTGAAAAAGTGCAGCAAAGGGACAGGCTTCAGTAAAACATGGCTCCTCCGAGACCTGGAGGTAAGGGACAAGGATGACTCCCGCTATGGCTGCCTGAGAGCTCTTTCCACCTGGTTCTGCACACTTGCATTCTGTACAGTTTTTAAAACTGTACCTCACTTCTGTCTTCCCTTTTAGAGCAAAGGGACTGTGACACTTATCTTCCACTGTCAGGGAGAATGAATTTGATGTTTGTTCAAAGAACATTGGAAGAGAAGTATTTTACAAATGCACATAGCTATTTTATCATGGTAATGAAGTATGCCCTTGAATTATTTCCCTTTAAAGTTCCTTCAAGCTAAAATCTAAATTTGTCCTCACATACATTTGTCTTATGTAGGCTCTCAGTTGATAATTTTAGTTTTATTGCTATTCCCTCAGGCTTCTTGGTGGACTTCCTGTGATTGATTCCCCACAGGCTTCTTGGGCCAAGTGCCTGCTTCAGTTGCAGGAGAGGCTGCTACAAGGGTGTTGGTGCTGCCATCCTCAATTACATAGAGGCCTGGCTCGAGGAAAGCACTGAGCCATGGGAGGGTTTGTTAGTGTGAGGGAAGCTGTAAAACATATTATAGGGACTATGAGAGTATGTGAGTCTTAGTCTCAAAGGGTATTTTAAATTAGAATTTTTTATTATATAAATAATAGCACCATATTGCATAAAAATTCAGAAATATAAAAACAACTCCAGGGGCCAGGGAGATAGCTTAGTAGAATAAGCGCTTACAATGGCCTGAGTTCAATCCCCAGTTCTGGGGGAAAAAAAAAAAAAACGCCTCCAACTTTCACCTCAAAACACAGCCACGAGTAGCATTTTATATCTTTTTCTTTTTTCTTCTTCCTTCTTTTCCTCTTTGTTATTTTTCTCTTCTTCTCTTCCTCCCCTTCCTTCTCTTTTCAGTCCTGGGATTTGAACCCATGCCCTTCATACTAAGCCACATCCCAAGCCCTCTTTTTATTCATTTTGAGACTGGATCTGGTCGAATTGCTCTGGCTGAACTTGAACTTGCAGTCCTCCTACTTCAGCCTCCCACAGTGCTAGAATTATAGGAATGCACAGCCATACCTGATTTTTTTTCCTCTGCATCTATAGTACATACATAAATTTATATTTTGATATACATACTATTCAAATAAACCAAAGTCATATGATAGATATTATTCTCAGTTTCTATGTAGGTTTTCATAACTGCCATTTTTGAATTTTTTTTTTTTTTTTTGGCAGAATTGGGGATTGAACTCAGGACTTCATGCTTGCTAGACAAGCACTTATTCTATTGAGCTATCTCCCCAGACCCCACATAACTGCCATTTTTGATAGCCATGTATGATATGAGAAGGTACTTTGGCTGGGCATGGTAGCACACACCTATAATCACAGCTTTTACAAGGCTGAGGCAGGATGAGCACTGTGAGTTTGAGACAAGCCTGCACTACATAGTGAGTTCAAGGTCAGCCTGAACTATGTAGTGAGACCCTGTCTCAAAAATAGAAGGTGCTAGGGCTGGTCAAATAACTCAACGGATTAAAACACAGTGGCCAGGGGTTCAATCCGTGGGCCTGCTGTGCCAGCCCTCCCCATCAAGGTGCACTGAGATGATGGCACATGCGTGAAATCCCAACTCTTTTTTTTTTTTTTTTTTTTTTTTTTTTGTCTTTTAGAGACAGGGTCTTACTATGCAGTTCAGGCTGGCCTTGAGCTCACTTTGTACCTCAGGCTGGTCTCGAACTCACAACAATCCTCCTGCCTCAGCCTCCCGAGTGCTGGAATGTAATCCCAACTCTTGAGAGGCTGTAAACAGGCGGATCACTAGGAGTCTGATCCAGTAGTGAGACCCTGAGCACCCTGTAGACCCTTGCCTAAAATACAAAAAAAAGAGAAGGTGCTTTGCCGTTTCTTGTCCATAGTACGTCAGCAGAACTGTTCTTACATGCTCTACATTATTCCTCAAAGATGAGATATTGGTTCAAATGGTGTGAATATTTTTATAAATCTTTACATTTCAGCAAAACAAATTCTAAAGGAGGATACTATCATAGAAAAGTTAATAATCACAAGATCTCCCATAGTTTCTCTTAATATTCAATTGCAAGAACAATTAAGCATGCCTTCATAATAAAATTAAATATATATTTCTATTATATGTGTGTGTATGTGTGTGTGTGTGTGTTTTGTTTTGCTTTGTTTTGTTGTTACTGGGGATTGAACATGAAGCTTTTACCCTGATCTACATTCCCAGTTCTTACTCTTTATTTTGAGATAGGATTTCACTTAAGTTAGTAAGTTGCCCAGGTTAACCTTGAATTTGTAATCCTCCTGCTTTAGCCTCCCAGGATGCTGAGATTACAAGTGTGTACCACCAGGCCCAGTTAATCTTGTATTCTTTATATAAGTTCTGATGTATTTAAAAGTCATGTCAGTTGGGGATGTAGCTCAGCAACACAAGTGCCTTCATGGCAAGCACAAGGTCCTGTGTTCAATTCCGGTACCAAAAATAAGTAAATAAATAAATGTTAGGTCAAATACTTTCTGCCCCTACATGGTTAAAGAACTGTGCCATTTTCTCACCCCCTGAATGCTCACCTCCTTGCCTCCCTGTTGCCTCTGTATAGATTCTGTCCATTATGCTGTACTCCTCAAAGAAGGAGATCAATACTCTGGCTGAGCATGGAGATCTCGAGCTGGATGAGCAAGAAGAAGAGGTCGAGCAGCCAGTCAGCAGCCCTGTGGAACCAGAGCAGAAAAAACTAGACCCTCTCGAAGGCTTGGATGAGCCCACCAGAATATGCTTCTTGGTACGTTCTTGGGTCACAGGGAGGATGGGGCATGGCTTCAAAGGAGTGGGTTCTCTTTGTTTGGGCTGAGCTTCAGCTTTAGGATGAAAATGCTAAGAATCCACTTCCTAAAGACTCAGTCTGGTTGTGCAGAATTAATGCAAAAGAATGGAAAAGTCTAGTAGTTTTAATTTTTTTCTTTTTATCATGGACCTAAAAGCTTTTAGTCCTGTTTCCCAGAAAATATACATTCAAGTATTCATGTACATTCCTGCATGTAGTTTCCAGAGTTTACTAAAGTCCTAAACCCCAGCCATAAACTTTCAAATGGTAGTCCTTCCTAGTTTGTCAGAAAATATTCTCTTACTGTCAGCATGGTGGGATTATATCTGTAATCCCAGAACTCAGGAGCCTGATGTAAGAGGATCCTATGTTCAAGGATAGCTTGGGTTACATGGTGAGTACAAGACCATTGTGAACTACATAGCAAGACCTCTTAAAATCTGCCCCCCAAAAAAGGAAGGAAGGAAGGTAGGTAAGTAGGTTGGTTGGTTCTCTTACCTTGCCCAAATATATTTTCTTGTTTGGAATGCTGTGAAATAGGTAGGGCTTGGGCTTCAAAGGGTCTAATGATATGAAAAAGAAAAAAAAAAAAACATAAATTTGGGTGGATATCAGAAAAACAGGTAGTGTTTAAAAAATCTCAAAAGAAGGTACAGGGCTGAAATTTATGCCAGATGTTCAGTTTAAATGTAAGACAGATACCAAGAAGCCAGCAGGAAACAGTGTGGTAAATAAGTAATGACTAAAATTATGATAGCATACCATTTCCTTGGTGATTCAGTGTTTCATAACTCCTTAGAATTTACATTGTAATGCAGATATTATAGTTTATGTCTTAGTGTTTATAATTTTATGTTTTTTTAATTTTTTTTTAAATTTATTTGGTTCAGGGTCTCACTATGCAGCTCAGACTCATGGTGATCCTCCTGTCTCAGCCTCCCCAGTGCTGGGATTACAGGCATGTGACACCACACCCAGTTTTGGTGGCCAACATTGTGCACCTGAGGTTCAGGGACCAGAATGGCATGCGGTACTGGGGATTGAACTCAGGTTCTTGTGCTTGCCAGGCAGGTGCTTAAACCATCAAGCTATCTCCCCAGCCCTGTATGCTTTTTTTTTTTAGTACAGGGTCACACTACAGAGATCAGACTCTTAGTGATGCTCCTGTTTTCAGCTTCCTATGTGCTGGGATTACAGGCACACACCACCACACCCAGTCTGAATAGCTGTCTCAGTGCGTCCCAGGGGCAGGGCCAGCACGGCAAACGTGGGATTGAACCCCGGTCCCTGTATCTGCCTAAGCAGCCTGCATGTTTTTTAAAAAAAAGTACTCATCATATTCTTTAGTTATAGCCTGTGGTACATTTTGAATGGTATTTTATCAGTGTTGGATTCAGAGTATCAATAAAGCACTTTTAGAGCCGGGCGTGGTGGCGCATGCTTGTAATCCCAGCACTCGGGAGGCTGAGGCAGGAGGATTGCTGTGAGTTCGAGACCAGCCTGAGCTACAAAGTGAGCTTAAGGCCAGCCTGAACTGCATAGTGAGACCCTGTCTCAAAAAGACAAAAAAAAAAAAAAAAAAATAAATAAAGCACTTTTGTTTCTCTGCCACACCCTCATATGCTTTCAGATGGCTCACGATGCCCTCAATGCCCCTCTGCACATTCTCCGGGCCATATATGAACTGCAGAGGAAAAAGACCGACTCTTTCTTCCTGGAAGTTCAGAAAAGGTGAGAGGCAGTGAGAATGCACGAAAGCCTGTGAGTGAACGCAAGTGAGGATGGAACAGGTGCCAGCCCCCAGCGGGATCTGAAGAGACCCAGCAGGCCCCAGAGTGGATGGGTTTGTAGCTTTCACGAGTCCATAGGGCAGGTAACTGCCATACCACGTAGACCATCTCTGCAGTGTACAGCAAGTTCCCGTGAAGACATACAGTGTTAGACTCAGTTTATACGTGCAGATGCCTCTGCCTGAGAGGATTTTTTATTTTCATCACCAGTGCAAATTATTTTTATGTTGTTTTTTTTTTTCTCAAGATTGATTATATAATTAGCAGTAGTCTCTCCTCTTGGTCAAGAAGTTCAGAGCTATTTGGGCTCAGTTCTTCAATTTGTGTAGAACTTTATATATCTATCTATAGTCTAATCTACATCCCCATCTCCTAGTTTTGACTTTTTTTTTTTAATGACAGTATCTTTGTGTAGTTCAGACCATCATTGAACTCATTTGTAGGCCAGGCCTGTCTCAGCTTCCTGAGTAATGGATATAGGTGTGTGCCATGACACCTATAAAGCCACCACGCATGGCTTTCATATTCTCTCTTTTTTTTTTTTTAAAGTGGGACCCCCATTAGGGATGACACTCGAGTGTCCCACGTATTTGGCAAGCACTATGCCACTGGGTCATACTCCTAGTTCTTTGACTTCCAATTTATAGTAATTCTAATTTAATTTTTCTTTTATTCACATTTCTATTTTATATGTTTCTTACATACTGCCACAAATCCTCTGTGAGGCAGGTGCTATAAGACAAAGATTGTCAGGCCAGGGAGTTAGCTCAGTGGTCTAAGTACCTGCCTGGCAAGCGCAAGCACCCAGGTTTGTTCCCTGGTATTGCATGCCATGCTGGTGGCTCCATGCCATGCTGGCCACTGAAACCAGGCATGGTGGCACATGCCTGTAATCCCAGCTTTGGGGAGGCTGAGACAGGAGGATCACTAGTGAGACTCTGTACCAAATAAATAAATCTTTAAAAAAGATTGTCAGGGTACAATCTAAGCTGATTTAACCAAAAAAGGCAGGAAAATCACAGACAAAGAAGACAGAGTGTGTATCCTAATCACAGCAGTCCAGGGGAGGCAGGGAGCTCTGCTCCCCAGTGACCTGGTAACAGATCCTTAGTGTATTGTTCTAGTCTGTGTAGTCACAGGTAGCTCGCCCTCACCACCCCTGGGTGCCAGCCCAGAGGAAAGATGGGAAGCAGAGAAAGAAACATATCCTAGCACAGTTGTTTGAAGGTGGGTTCTAGAAATGGCACGTACCTTACCTCCCATTAGCAAGAACCTCTTTACTGTGCTAGGGGGTGAGGAAGCCATGTCTCCAGCAGAGTGAGTTGGATCACTATGAGAACCTTGTTTCTAAAATAGAAGGTGTCAGGTACAGAGGCATGTGCCTGTAGTCCCAGCTTCTTAGATAACCAAAGAAGGAGGATTACAAGTTTGAGATCAGCATGACAACTTAGCAAGACCCCATGTCAAAATTGTAAAAGGGCCTGGGGATGTAGCTCAGCACTGGCGGGCTTGCCTAGCACATTTGAGACCCTGTGTTGCTTCTCCAGTACTGAAAAAAAAAAAAAAATGAGTAAATGAGTGACTCCTGGGAGATGGTTGTATCCTCTACCACAAGGGTATACCTGAACTTCTGCAAGCATGAATGAAAGAAAACTGTGCATCCATTTCACAAAATATAAAGATTGCATAATTGTGTAATAACAGGAGAACAGTTCTGATAACATTCCTGACAAGTTTAATTGCAGGTTAAACTTCTATCTTCCTCCCCTTTACATACCCAACTTTGTGCTCTCTTCTTACAGATTTGATGGAGATGAGCTGGCCACAGATGAAAGGATACGCTCCCTGGCTCAGAGGTGGCAGCCCAGTAGGAATCTGAGACTGGAAGAGCAGAGTGCCAAAGCTGTGGATACAGACATGATCATCTTGCCATGTTTGGTATGTCACCCACCTGTGGAGCAAAGTGTTCCCACCTCCCCATCTCACGTGAGAAGGCCATGCCCCTGTTATGATAATCTTGGCTTTGCAGTCCCGGCCCGCATGCTGTGACCAAGCCACCGCTGAATCAAACCCCGTGACCCAGAAGCTGATCTCAAGCACAGAAAGTGAGCTGCAGCAGAGCTATGCCAAGCAGCGCCGGAGCAAAAGTGCCGCCCTCCTGCACAAGGAGTTGAACTGCAAGAGCAAGAGGGCTGTACGGGACTACCTCTTCCGTGTGAACGAGGCCACGGCTGTTCTCTATGCCCGCCATGTGCTAGCCTCCCTGCTTGCAGAGTGGCCCAGGCACATGACAGTGAGTGAAGACATCCTGGAGCTCAGTGGCCCTGCTCATATGACCTACATTTTGGATATGTTCATGCAGTTAGAAGAAAAGCATCAGTGGGAGAAGGTAGTTGAACCAAACTCACACTCCCTCCCAGGCCTCTCCTCTACCTCTTGTTCCTCATCTTAGTGAGCCACAGGGTATTTTAATAGTGCACCAATGAGTGCTACCTAGAGTGGGCTTACCTGTGTGGCCCTTCAGATCCCTGTCAGGTGTGAATACAACAAACCGTGGTACCACTATTGACTCTTCTGTGGGTTGGCCTTGAGTTGAGCTCACAGCCTAGCAGAGGCTTGGTTTTCAGAGAACATTTGTCATAGTGGTCCCGTGACACTTGTCTTGGTGTTCTGCTTTTTTTTTTTTTTTTTCTTCCATACAACTCTCTTGGCAAGCTGTTCCCAGATCTCCGAAGTATCTTTTAACGTGAGAACTAAATAGGACTCTGTGGTTGCCTCTCCCATGTCAATAGAGAAAGACTTCCAGTGGGGTTTTTGTCTTCTTTTATTTTATTTTTTATTTTTTGGCAGAACTGGGGATTGAACTCAGGCCCTTGCGCTTCCCAGGCAAGCCCTTATTCCACTGAGCCATCTCCCCAGCCCTGTCTTCTTTTAGAGTATCATTTCTAGAATGTCTACTCAGGTAAGATGCTCTGCCCAAACTTAACCTGGACTGTGCTGTGATCCTGTGTGTTACCAGTGGATATCAAGTCACGGAAGCTTACCCAACGCTCCTGGGAGGCAGAGTAGGGGGTCTCACTAAGTTGCATGCCACTTTCTGAAGCCTGATTCTCTCATTTTTAAGTGGGAGGCCATTTCCTGTTTTGTTTTGTTGTCTTTTTGGGAAAGGGTCTCACTATGCAGTTCAGGCTGGCCTTGAACTTATTTTGTTGCCCAGGCTGGTCTTGAACTCACAACAATCCTCCTGCCTCAGCCTCCTGAATGTTGCTATTACAGGGGTACACCACCACACCCAGATCCATTTCCTATTTTGTTTTCAAGTCAAATGTTCATCCTGTTTTAAAACAGTGCTGAGGGGCGGGGATATAGCTCAGCAGCATAAGCCTGCATGGCAAGTCTCAAGTTAATCCCCAGTACCCTAAAAAAAGGGGGGCCTGCCGGTTAGCTCAGTTGTTTAAAGTGCCTGCTTCTGCAGACACAGACAGGCGCAAGATACTGCAGTTCAATCCCAGCTTCTCATGCCTCACAGGACCCACCCTTAAGACATCCTGAGCCAGCCAAAAAAAATCCTTCTCAACTTTTGGGGGCCTGCCGGTTAGCTCAGTTGTTTAAGCGCCTGCTTATGTAAATACAGTTGGGCGCAGGATACAGTGGTTTGATCCCCACCTCCACCTGCATTACCAGACCTGCCCTAAGGCAGCCTGAGTCAGCCAAAGAAAAAGAAAGAAAATTAATTAAAAAAAATGAAACAATGCTGAGTTAGACACCTCTCTTCTACTTTCAGCAGCCATTTTCTAGTTGAATGAGAAAGGTTTTTTTAGATTTTACTTTAAAGAAAAAAAAATGAAAACAAGATGATAGGAGGATAACAGTAATTAATACATTGCTTATTTGAACCAAAAAGTCACCATCATGTGTTTTTTTCAGTGCAGAAATTTGAATCACATTGGTACCTTTTCACCATGTCCCCTCCCCTACCTAATTTATTCTCTCACCCCCAGCTGAGAGTACTGCCACTTGCCAGATCTCCTAGGTCTTTTGCCAGCTCTGGAGGGGCTGGTAGTTTGCTGTGCCCATGGGTATTTTTCTGGAAGGCACAAAAAGGAGTGAATGTGGAAATGTCAGTCCCCTACTTTTGTGCCCTGGAGCGCCTCACTCTGTGTCTCACCTTGGGCACTTGTGACTGTGTACTGTCATCATTCACCTGTAGGTTGCTCTCTCTGCTCAGGCAGAGCCCTTCAGAGTCCAGAACCACTTCTGATTGGTTCTGTTAGTTCTTTCAGACCTTCTGGAAGTGGCATTGTTCTGAAAGATCTACAGTCTCGGGAGAGGCGGCTGGTGGGGTTTGCAGAGGATTGTTCTGGGCCGTGATGATTCTAGCATCTCTGGGCAAGCCATGGCTTGTGATAGGTTCTCACTGCTTCCTCCAGAGCCCTCTAGAGGCCCTGCCTTGACCCCACTGTTTGTCCCACCAGATCCTTCAGAAGGTGCTCCAGGGCTGCCGAGAGAACATGCTGGGGACCATGGCCTTGGCTGCCTGCCAGTTCATGGAGGAGCCAGGAATGGAGGTGCAAGTGAGGGAATCGAAACACCCATATAACAACAACACCAACTTTGAGGTATGGGCTGAGCAGCAGAGACCCCCTAGCCTTTCTGGGGTTCTGTGTAACCTTGTATTCCCCTCTCCTGGCCTTCATCATTTTAACTGGAAAAATGGGCCATCTGGCCCGCAAAAGAAAGTTTACTATTCCTGCACCAGCTCCTCAAGAGAATCCTTGGTTTCTTCTGGCAGTGAATGTGTACGTGGGTCTAGGGTCAGCCCTGTTCTTTCACTGTCTCCTGATGGCTTGTCCACACCTTGGAGAGTCAGCCCCATCCTAATTACCATCCTTAGTTACATTGAGTTAGAAGGAGGAGTTCGGGTGAGCTAGGGCCAGGGTGGCCTTAGTTATTTTCCTTGACTTAATGCCACCTGCCTTTAGAAGTGTTGAGTACAGTAAGGCCTAAGCTTCTGGGTGGAAGGCACCTGACAGCAGCGGTGGAGGGAGACAGCCAGGGTAGAATTTGAGTGTTGGGCCATCTGGGCATGTCGACATGATAAACTGTTAATCCTAGTATTCAGGAGGCTGGGGCAGGAGGATCGCCATGAGTTCCAAACCATTCTGTAGTACATAGTGAGTTTAAGGCCAGCCTGAGCTACATAGGGAGATGCTGTCTCAAAAAAAAAGTTAAAAATACAGCCTTCCTTGCTCTTTCCAAGTCTTTTCTCTCTATTCCTGGGCTCTAGCTGCGTGGAGACTGGTCAGCCGCCCAGCTGCCAAGTTATACCTCGTAGCAGATCATCTTGTCTCTGCCACTGCCCCACACTGCCCTCTCCTTCTATAGGGTTCTCTCCTTGCTGCTCCTTCCCATATTCCTGCTCTGACCTGAGCCCAGCCTCACCTACCTCTGCAGCAGCTGCCAGAGTAGTCCTCTCTCCCTCGTGCAGGACCCTCTTGCTCCCACTTCTCCAGGGTGCACTGCTGTCCAGGCAGAATACAAACTCATTGTAGGACTCAAGGCCCTCTGTCCCACTCATCCCTCCAGTGTGTGACTCACCCTTGTTCTGACTGCCCTGAGTTTTTGCCCACATAGCACACCTTTTACCCTATGTCTGAAAACATCAGAGTGTTCTAGTGCTCCTGCCTTCCTGAAATACACCCGAAGTGATCACATGCCCCATTTTCCCAACGACTCCTCCTGTCCATCCTTCACCACTGCCTGAGTACTCTGCCCTGCAACCCTTTTCTGCCTACTCAGCAATGCCCCATATGCTGCATGTCAGTTCTAGACTGAGAACCTCTAGAGGGGGTGGGACTGTGGCTTACTCTAGCATCCGCATCCCAGCTGCAGTGACACCTGCAGTGAGTCATGGTGACAGAACTGTTCTCTATTGCTCCTCCCAGGATAAAGTCCATATTCCTGGTGCAATCTACCTCTCAATCAAATTTGACTCTCAGTGCAACACAGAGGAAGGCTGTGACGAGTTGGCTATGTCTAGCAGTAGTGACTTTCAGCAGGATCGACACAATTTCAGCGGGTCTCAGCAGAAATGGAAGGATTTCGAGCTTCCAGGTATAAATAATATTTGGTTATATAGGGTATTCACTGAAGTGTTTAGACAAAATATTAAAAGGGGAACCA
>PVKA01044518.1:0-16127 GCA_004027165.1 Ctenomys sociabilis | reverse complement strand
CAGGGATTGAATTCAGGCCCTTGCGCTTGCCAGGAAAGTGCTTACTCTACTAAGCCATCTCCCCAGCCCCATGGACTGACTTTCTTAAAGGTTTATTTACACCACTGTACTAATATTACATTTAAGAAGCACTTTAAGTGTATCTGTAAGATGATTTTTTTTTTTAACCAGTTAAAACTGCATAATTGTAGCTTCTGTTGTCATTATGTTGAAGATAATCAGCGTATAGTATGGTTTTAAGAATGGAAGGGAGAACAGGAAAGAAGGGAGAAGAAAAGAAAATGAACAGGAGGGGAATGGGGAAAAAAGCTGCAAGATGTATCATGTACAGGTACAAATTCCTTATGATGAATGTTAACATGTATATCTAAAACATATTGATAAAATAGTGCAAAAAGTTAAATGAGCAGTTGTAAGAAAAAAGTAATTTTTTTCATTCTTTCTAATTAATGTATCTGGTATAGGGTCTCATTAAGAGCTTGGACTCATAGCGATCATCCTGTTTTGGCCTCCCCAGTGTGTTGGGATTACAGGTGTGTACCACCATACCCCATCTCGGTGGCCGGCCCAGTGCACCCAGTGCAGCATGTGGTGCTGGGAATGGAACTCTGTTCCTGTGCTTGCCTAAGCAGGTACTTAGTCTGCTGAGCTATCTGGCTGGTCCTAGCAATTTCAATGTATGTAAACAATATATATAATAAACATGAGCTGAGATTAGCTATCAACAAGAATGAAAATGGGAGGGGCCAGAGAGATGTCTCAGTAGAGTAAGTGCTTGCCTGGCAAGCGCAAGAGCCTGAGTTCAAAGGAGCTGGGGAGATGGCTCAATGGAATAAGTACTTCCCTGGCAAGTACAAGGGACTGAATTCAATCCCTGGTTCCACCCAAAAAAAAAAAAAAAAAAAAAAGGGAAAGGGATGTAAAGAGGGTAGAGTAGGGAGGGGACTAAAAAAGACTGCAAAGTGCATTATGTACCTACTCCCCAAGATAAACATAAACTTCATGTACTATATAAACATATAACAAAAATAGGCTAGCCCTGAAGCAAACCACCCAAGTAAGTTATCACAGACGAGAAATCACAAGATGTATTCCAGGTGAAACAGTATCGGTAAAAAGTTTTACTTTCTGTGCAATTTTTAATATAAGCATCTAAAGTCTTAGGTAAATAATGAGTTGGTCCTTATTGGCACAAAATATGGCACAAATTCCAGGAATAAGAACACACAGATATATTTTTTGCATTTAGGCTCTTTTTAGGTCACTATGCAATGATTATCAGTACGCCAAGGTCAGTAACAGTCAGATGCCAGAGAAAAGGATATGAGAAACATCTTTTATTTCTTCTAAAGACGTGAAAATAAGTAAGACTTTTTTTTATATTTCTCACTTGTAAGATTTTTAAACTCTTAAAAATGCAATCTCCTCTTTTCAAAGCACATGCCATCTTTAAAAAAATCTTAGCAATATACATTTGCACTCAAAGAAAAACATGCAGCGCTATTGTCTTCTGACAAAATTCTGCATTAGAACCCACACGACTTTCAGCAAATATTCCCTTTATTTAGGGATTCCAACCACATTCAGTGCAATTATTTATGTTTCTTATTTCCGTAGGAAACACAGGACCAAATGGTGTTGTCTGACTTCAACCATTTCCTGTTGGCTGACAACAGTTTCCCCGGCCTTACTGGAGTTTACTCTCAGTAGCTCGCTGATGTAAGGTACAGCTGGAGTTCAGGAAAACTTGGGGACACAAGTGGAGGATGGGGGAGAAACACTTAAGGACTACCCTGTGCCATAACTGAGGAAAAAATTTACACAGAAAAAACAAAACAAAACCAAAAAAACTCAGATTTTTTTCAACGCACCCTTTAAGTGTTTTTTCTTTAGATTTCTGAAAGCAGCTTAATGTGAATCAAAAGCAGTTCCTGAGTAACTGCAGTAAACAGTCTTTAAATACATATATATGTACATATACATGTACACACATATACATATATATTTGCAACTCAGCTCATTTTGGTTCTGCCTTAATTTACCTCCCCAGAGTTTAGCTGCAGCACGGTCCCTTCCTTCCCTTCAGCTCTCAATGTGCAATACAACAGCATCAGCTCTGGGAGTTGGTGTGGTGCAGATGTTTCTTGTTATTCCTTGGTGGTCATCTGCATGTCAGGCCAGGTTTCCAGAGTCCCTGCAGGTCACAGTTTTCGTAATCTCACAAAACCTGTGAGTGCCACGGACACTTCACGTCTTCTTCATCATGCGCCGTGACTGCCATGAGTGGAGCTTGTTGTAGGCTGTCTGCAGCATTTCTTCTATATGACTTACCAACTGAAAGACATGGCAAGAACAAGATCTGGCACCGGCATGGCATCTGACCCGCATCTGGCCCCCACTCTGGGCACATTGCTGCAGCTCCCAGGGCTTCCCCAGTGAGCAAGCCCTCTGCAAAGGTCCTACTAGCCTCATTTCACATGGGCAAGGGAGTGAGTGGATGCAGGGGATGGAAATGTATCTGGTCTGTCTGGGTTGTCAAGTGTATGCCACCAGGACAACGTGAAAACTGTCACTAGCATAGGCTCCAGTCTCTTTTGTCAACTGAAGGATTTTTTTTTTTTTTGGCGGAACTGAGGATTGAACTCAGGCCCTTGTGCTTGCCAGTGAAGCGCTTCTTCCACTGAGCCATCTCCCTAGCCCAAAAGGGAAGATTTGAATTAAGGTGCTGACTGATCTGCTAACCAAAGCCTGGTATGATGTATTTCTTTACAGAACATCTAGAAAATGCTGGCTTTCTCTTGATTCTGACTCAGCCAGGTGGGATGCAACTCAGGAATTTTCTCCTGGTAGTACTTGGGATTAAACCCAGGGTCCTATATACAGTGAATACATACTCTACCACCAAACCACATCTTAAATCTTCAGGAAACTTTTGCTTTTCTTTATTTTGGTGGAACCAGGGATTGAACTCAGGCCCTTGCGCTTGCCAGGGAAGCACTTATTCTACTGAGTCATCTCCCTGACCCCTGGAACCTTTGCTTTTCAAAACCTCCAATCACAATTTTATAAAGCACTTCCCTGTTTTTAATGTGTCTTTATGAGACACTGTTTTACTATGCAGTTCAGGCTGCCCTTGAACTCACATCAATTCTTGTGCCTCCGCTTCCTGAGTGCTACGATTACAGGTATGCACTTCCACACCCAGCAACTTTCTTGCTTTTTCATAGGTTATCTACTAATGGGCTCTGCATTCCAGTCACCCTGTGACTGGACAGACTTAAGGCAATTTCTTGTGAACTTTTTTGGGGGGGTGGTGGTATCAAAAATTGAACTCATGACTCTGCGCTTGCCAGGAAGGCACCGTGCCACTGAACTATTTCCCCATTCTGCTTTTTAAGGTACTTTGCAGCTCCAGCATTTCAGGGTTACCATGTAACTCAGTAGATTACAGAAAAGCTAAATGGGTTTAAGGTTTTACAAAATGTATGACAGCACACTTTAGGCTAGGAGTATAGATATATGAAAGGAAGACTTTGCCTCCATCATGGAGGGACAGAACCACATTGACTTTTTTTTTTTGATCTGAGACAGGGTTTCACGTGAACTCACTCTAGCCCAGGCTGGCCTCAAACTTACAGCCTTAGCCTCCAGATTCTGGGATTATAGGCATGTACCACTACAATCAGCTTGCCATTATTACTATTGGTGAGGTAGGGTCTCACTATACAACTGAGCTGCCCTTTAACTTGCAGCAATCCTTTTGCTTCAGTCTCCTCTAGTGCTGGGATTACTGGTGTGTGCCACCATACCTGGCATAGACTGCCAATTACATTTATTGTGTTTTCTGCTGTACCAGGGACTGAATTCAGGTTATTTTGGTGGAACCAGGGATTGAACTCAGGCCCTGTGCCAAGCGCTTATTCTACTGAGCCATCTACCCGGCCCTGAATTCAGGTTGATGACACTGAGTTACATTTCCAATCCCTTCTTCTTGAGATAGTATCTCATGAAATTGCTGACTGCTCAGGCTGGGCTTGAACTTGCTACCAAATGCCTCAGACTCCCAGAATGGTAGGATTTTAGGCCTGTTCCTCAATGCTTGGCTGGAGGACCAAGTAGATAAACACCCTACCCTCCTGTAAGCCTGTGTACAACCACAGAATCTTTCCAACACAGCACTCCAGACAGAATCAACTGAGAAGACACAAGACTTAAAAACCGTCACCCTTAATCTGGTGTGGGATACACTCCAAGAATCTTTTCTCATTTTAAGTGATGTTGTTTTACGTTATGAGAAACCCCACTTATGACATTTAAGAAAACAAACACTAACTACACTTTTCAATCATAAAATCTCCTTTCTGATTATATTAGTTATTGAAATACTGGATCTTCCATCTGTATGTGCTCTTTGCTAGTTCTCTCTGGAAGGATCTGCATGAACACACAAAGCTGCCTTGTGTGGCTGCTCTGGCCTTGGTTTAGAAACCAAGCTAGAAATGCCACTTCTCCCTTTCTCTATGGTTGTCCCTGCTGTGCCCAATCAAGGAAGCTGAAGCTGCGAACTGTTCTTCAGTTTAGGAAGAACTAGTAAAAACATCTGCCTTTCCTTGCACTGTTGGATTGTCTGTGCTGGTTTTCCAAATTAATAATACAGATTTTTAGCACTACATGCATAGATTATGAACTATAAAGAAAAACATGGGGATGATTATTACAGATACTTGGGTAGTCATGACCTAAGAGGCAGTGGTGTACAGCTGGTAGGACACTCAGAACTCCTCAGTGACTTACCAGTAATAACAAGCAGCAGAGGGGGACAAAGGGTCTAGCAAAAACCCATCTTACATTTTACAGCCAAAAAACAAAAGGAAAAGGAAAGGAGATCAAAATCAGATTGTTGACTTACATTTGTGCTTAAATACTGTCTCCGGATTTTTTCTTGGAATGGACAAAGCTTTGTGACTTGGAATCGTTCCAAGTTACTTTTCATTTTTACTACCTAAAGATGAGAAATAATGAATTACAGAGAGATACCAAAGAGCCTGTGGAGACCAAGAGATAAATAGGTAGTATTTATTTCTCTAAGTGAAGTTTATTTTTGCTACAGAAATATTTTATTTATTTATTTTTGGTGGAAGCGGCAACTGAACTCAGACCTTTGTGCTCACCAGGGAAGTGCTATTCTACGGAGCCATCTCCTGGGCCCTTACAGAAATATTTTAAAAACATACAAATAAAAAAGATCTATTATATCCTGTACTCAAGAGATCATCTTTTTTTTTTTTTTTTTAATTTGGCAGAACCAAGGATTGAACTCAGGCCCCTACACTTGCCAGGGAAATGCTTATTCTACTGAGCCATCTCCTCTTTTTTTTTTTTTTTTTTTTTTTTTTTTTGAGGCAGGGTCTGACTGTGCAGTTCAGGCTGGCCTCAAACTCACTTTGTAGCTCAGGCTGGTCTTGAACTCACAACAATCCTCCTGCCTCAGCCTCCCAAGTGCTGGGATTACAGGCATGCACCACCATGCCTGGCTTTTTTTTGAGAACAGGGTCTCACTAAGAAGTTCAGACTGGCCTTGTAACTCCTTATAGTATTCCAGGCTGGCTTCAAATTCAATGCAATACTCCTGCCTTGGCCTGAGTGGTTGACCTGAAGGGTTGGACACACCATGTCCAGCAGCAGAGGAACATTTCTATGGCTAAACATTTATATATATTTTTCTACTGAGCTAACTCTCAGGCCCTAAATGATGTTATTTCCATAGTATCAATTTTTATTTTTATTTCATTTCATTTCATGAGACAGGGTGTCACTGTGTAGTTTATACTGACCTTGAGTTCACTACATAGCTCAGGCTGGCTTCAAACTCATGTGGTGATCCTCCTGCCTCAGTTTCCTAAGTGCTGGAATTAAAACCACCATGCCTGGCTCTATACTTTTTTAAAAATTCTACTAAGGGGTCTACAGGGTCTCACTACGTAGATTGGATTCCTAGTGATTAGCCTGCTTTCAGTCTCCCAAATGCTGGGATTACAGGTGCATACCACCATCTCAGTGTACTCCAGTGGTGGGGATGGCATATACTTGTTTTCTTAATGACTGCTTTATTTCAAAGGGAAATTAGTGCTTTATTTTTTGCAGAACTGGGAATTGAACTCAGACCCTTGCCCTTGCCAGGGAAGCACTTATTCCACTGAGCCATCTCCCCAGGCCTGATTTGCTTTAAAGGTTTTAGTGTTCAACAGTGCCAGGGCTAAAGGTATAGGTTAGGAGTAAGTGCCTTTTTAGTGTCTGAATTCATTGTGAAGCACTATAAGGAGCACTGTCTGTTGTCAGTCCTCATTTTGGACTTCATTACCAAATGTATAAAACCAGTAACTTTTCTTGGAGACAGGGTCTTGCTCTGTAGGCCAGGTTGGCCTCAAACTCATAGCAATCCTCCTGTCTCAGCCTCTTGATTACTGGGATTATAGACCAGTGTCACTTAACTCAACAAATCAATGATCCTTTCAAAAATTTAAAAGAAATTTAAGGGGTTGGGGAGATAACTCAGTAGAATAAGCACTTCCCTGGCAAGCACAAGGGACTGAGTTCAATCCCTGGTTCTGCCAAAAAAAAAAAAAAAAAAAAAAAAAAAAGCATTTGGGAAGCTGAGGCAGGAGGATCATTACAAATCTGAGACCAGACTGGGCCACAAAGTTAGCTCAAGGCCAGTCCTGAACTACACAGAGACCGTATCTCAAAAAGATAATTATAAATAAAATTTTGTTTTTGTATTTTGAGACAGGATCTTACTTTATGTACTTCATAGTTGCCTTGGATCCACTATTAGCCCAGGTTGGCCCCAAACTTGTGGCAATCCTCTTGCCCCAGCCTCTTCAATGCTAGGATTACAGGTATGTACCATTATGGCTGGCCAAATAAATAAATTAATATATTTGTTATTTTTAATGTGATTTGTATTTGGTCTCTTGGTAGTGATTTCTTTTTTTTTTGTTGGAATTGGGGATTGAACTCAGACCCTTGTGCTTGTAGGGAAGCACTTATTCCACTAAGCCATCCCCCCAGCAGTATTTGGTCTCTTTATCCAATTTATTGTGGCTTGTAGGTACGCTTAAGTTTTTTTTTTTTTGTATTTTAGGGAAGGGTCTAAAGGGTGTTCAGGATCTCACTACTACATTGGCTTCATAGTGATCTGCCTGTTTATAGCCTCCCAACAGCAACCAGGCCCAGACTCAATATCAGTGTCAGTGCGCCCTGGATGCAGGGCTGGCATGGCAGATCCAGGGATTGAACCCCCAGTCCCTGTACCTGTACCTGCTTGCAGGTGATTTAATCCATTGAGGTATTTGGGTGGCCCCATGAGGCCTGATTAAGTTTTAAATTGCACCATTATTAGTTATGGAACTGGTCTGGGTCTCAGTTTCTTAACCTATAAAATGAGAATAATCAAAAAATTCCATATAGCCACTGTAAGGCCTAATTTAAAAAATCTGCACAAAATCGTTACATTAGTATCTGCATGTGGTAAACAATATTTTCCTATTTCAACAATGACACCTAAGCCACTACTACAGTAGTGTGGGGAAAAAACTAGTTGGTTCCCACCTTTTCTTCTAGGAATGGTGTATTCACAGGAAAGCAGGACCAGAAATGCCGAAGAAGTTCTCCAACAGCCACATACAAGTGTTTCAGTTCAGACTGAATATCATTTGGCACCATCTCTGCAAAAAGAAGAGTCCCCTGTGTGTTTTCACACATCTACAGTGTGCAAGTGGATATCACTCAAGGTACTGGGGAGTACTTCAGTGGCAAAGTACATGGTTAGCATGCACTAGACCATGGGTTCAACTCCTAGCACCATGCATACAAAATAAATGCTCAGCAAAAACCCAGAACTGCCCCAAGACCAAGCCCAATACAACTCCACACTCAAGAGGCGGTTCCCTGCACTTACGGTTTATGGCTTGCTGTGTCCCTCCCTGCATAAGTGCTCCTCCAGGTGACAGGGCTGCGATGGTACTACTAGCAGCACTACTTGAGAGAACCTGAAAGAAAAGAGATTTTTCATCTTTCTGATCATTTTGGTTTTTTATAGCAAAAAGTAAAGCATTTATTCCTTTTTTTTTTTTTTTTGGTGGAACCATGGATTGAACTCAGGCCAGGGAAGTGCTTATTCCACTGAGCCATATTCCTGGCCTATATACAAGTACCATTTAGAGGTACCAAAGTAAACTACTTTCCTTGAAGCCAGAAATGATCTGTTTATAAAATCTATCTTCCAGGAACACAGTATTTCCTCTTATCTGTAGTTCTGCTTTCTAAAATTTTAGCTATCTGTAGTCAACTGTGGTCTGAAAATGTTCAATGGGAAATCTCAGAAGAAATAATCTAAGAGTTTCATACTGAGCCCAGTTCTGAGAAGAACAAAATGGTGTGCTACTATGTCCTGACTGGAGCATAAGTCAGTCCCTGTGGGTAACACCCACGCTGTACATACTAGCCAGCCTGCAGTCATGCGGAGATCATCTAGTTACCTGACCTACTATTTACAACTTTTGTTTTAGTTAACAGTGGTCCCAAAGGGTGTGAACACTGATGCCAGCAATTCAGATATGCCAAAGAGAAACCATAAATTACTTCCTTTAATGGAAAGTTCTGACCTATGGAAAGAATTATGGAAGAAAGAAGTCATCTGTGTGCGATGTTGTGAAGTCAAAAGAAATTTGTGCTAGCTTTTGCTACTGTACCTTCAACTGCTAATGCTACAACCACAGTGCTTGCTAAGTGGTTATTTAAAATGGAAAAGGCATGAAATTATAGGATTTGCCCGTTGCAGTATCCACTGGGTATCTTGAAATGTGTCCCCATTCATAGTAGGGGACTATTGTAACAGGCCAAGTCCATTGTGAACTCAAAACATAAGCTTTTCTACCTAAGACCTTTCTAAAGTGCCAACAACTGAAAGTAAAACCAAGTTTATTTATTTATATTTTATTTTTTTTGGCAGAATCAGGAATTGAACTCATACCCTTGCACTTGCCAGGGAAGTGCTTATTCCACTGAGCCATCTCCCCAGCAAAACTAAGTTTAAAGGAAGCAAGCAAACAGAATGCAGCTCAGTGGCAGCTGCGCTTAGCCATGTTGAGATTCTTGGGCTCAATTACAGGCAACGCAAAACAGTATACAACACGTCCACGTGTATATTTGACAGGGACTAAAGGAAGAAAAAGAACCAATAGAACAGGAACATGCTGTTTTCTATTTTTTATATGAGGGAAACTGAATTGAGGGCCTTGCACATGCTAAGCAGGTGCTTTTCCAGTGAGCTATGCCACCAGCCCTTTATCTTTAATTTTTAAGGAAGTGAACAAATATAACAAGGAGGAAATACATTTCTACTGGGTGAGTTATTAATATTTATGAACATATTTATCTATTTCACGAGTGCCTTTCAAGTGCCAGGTATTGGTGGCTATGGGAGAAATAGGCCATTACTGGAACAGCAGTGGGATTAGTACATTTATTTTCCACTGGACAGTTTATTTTTTTGCAGTACTAGGGATTAAACTCGGGACTCTGTGCTTGGCAGACAAGCACTTAATCTACTGAGCTATCTCCCCGGCTCCCTCAATGGACAGTTTATGACAGAAATTTATGTATATGGGCTGGCGAGATAGCTCAGTGGTCTAAAGCGCCTTCTTAGGCAAGCCTAAGGACCGTAGTTTGATCTCTGGCACAACATGCCATGCCAGCCATGCTCCCAGGGTTAAGCCCTATGCCCAAAAAAGAAATTTATGTATATACAGATTTGATTTAAACATAAGATTTTTAGCTGGGCGTGGTGGCGCAGACCTGTAATCCCAGCACTCAGGAGGCTGAGACAGGAGGATTGTTGTGAGTTCGAGACCAGCTTGAGCTGCAAAGTGAGCTTAAGGCCAGCCTGAACTGCATAGTGAGACCCTGTCTCAAAAAGACAAAATAAATAAATAAATAAACAAACAAATAAACATAAGATATTTAAGCTGGTCTTGCATGCCAGAAATGGCACTTGGACCATTCCTTTAGAAATGAAGTGAGGTAATGAAGGGCTTTGAAATGCCAGAGTAATGAAATAAAATACATATTCTTAAAAATAACTTGCACTGGAGGCTGGGGAGATGGCTCAGTAGAATAAGCACTTCCCCAGCAAGTGCAAAGGCCTGAGTTCAATCCCCAGTTCCACCAAAAACAAACGAACCCCAAAAAACTTGGCACTGGAAAAACAAAAACTTGCACTGACACTACTAAAAGTTTATCACCTTTGTCTAAACTAAGTTGATGGAGTCAACAAATAGTGAAAAAAAAATAATGAAAGAAGGATTGACAGAACTATTTTTTTTGGGGAGGTGATACTAGAGATCAAACTTGGGACCTTGTGCCTGCCAGTCAGGTGCTTATGCCACTGTCTCTCTGGTCCCTGCTGACTAAAATGTGAAAAGTGAGAAAGACAAAGAGATTGTGTTTGGGCTTATGCAGAACATCCAGAGTAACGTCCTGGATGAAATAGGCAATCTGCGAGTTTTTCCAGAAGAAATAGGCATTCTGAAGTGAAAAAGCTTGGAATTAAATGACTTACCATTTTCCATTATGTTTAGATGCTTCTTGATTCATCACATATCTTTTCTCCCTACATCTTAACTATTAAAAATTCATTTAGTGGAAATGTCTTTACATCCAATTACTAGTTCATTCTGGTTGTGCTCAGAAATTGAAGAAGGTACTACACCCATAGAAAATCTGGACTTTAGGGGCCGGGGAGATAGCTCAGTAGAATAAGTGCTTGCCTGGCAATCACCAGGGCCTGACTTTAATCCTTGGTTATAAAAAAAAAAAAAAAAAAATCTGGACTTGAAACAGAAAGTTACCTGAGTTAACTTGGGTGTATATGCTTCCATTTCCTGTTTAATACTTTGAAAAGAATTAATAATGTCCTGACTTGTTGCATACTGCACTGACTGGATTGGAGTTGGACCGTGGAAATACCTGAAAGTTAGCACAGAAGAAATAACTGCTTATAGACATTAAAGGTACTGAATATCTGACTTTTCAACATTTTAATGGTCAAAACATTTCTTCTCAAAGCAAAAAAACTCCAACTCTCACAATGCCCGCCCCCAAGTCCCACAGCTATTTCGATAAAACAACTCTAATAAGAGAAATAAGAAATAATACAATGGGGGCCAGGGAGATAGCTTAGTGGACTAAATGCTTATCAAGTGCAAGGACCTGTGTCTGATCCCTGCTGTGATGGCCCCACCCTAGGAGTGCCATGCCAGAGGATGTGGAGGCACACACCTGTAATCCCAGCAGTTGGGAGGGTGAGACAGGAGTCTGAGCTGTGCGGTGAGACCCTGCACCAAATTAAAAAAAAACAAAAAAAACAAAAATGATGTAATATTAACTTTTTTTTTGTTGAGCGTTGATCATTCAGGGTAATTTTTTGTACTTTAGGGAAGGGTGTAAAGGGTGTTTAGGGTCTCTTTACTAGATCCAACTCATAGTGATCCACCTGTTTATAGGCTCCAAAGAGCTGGGATTATAGGTGCATGTCACCAAGCCCAGTCTTTTTTTTTGCAGAACCAGGGATTGAACTCACGGCCCTAGCCCCAGGATAATTTGAGATATACAAAAGTTAAAAAAGGGGCCGGGAGATGGCTCAGTGGAATAAGTGCTTCCCTTGCAAGTGCAAGGGCCTAAATTCAATCCCCGGTTCAGAAAAAAAAAGCAACGGGCAGAGAAAACAATTAACAAAAATTGTTTTTCTTTTTGAGATGGTTTATTTAATATAGTTCAAGCTGGCCTTGAACTCACAGTGATTCTCCTGCTTCATCACCTATAAAAGTAAATTTTTAAGAGCAGGTGACGCTGTACTTCTATGATGATAAACGGACTAAAAACATGAGTGCACACCTGTAGAACATACTCAGCAGAGGCTGCTACGTGGCCTTTCTGCTTCAAATTTACCAATGACCACACTTACCTATCTGACTTCTTGAGGGTTAGTGCAATCGTTTTTATGGAATTATTTTTTCCCAAATCTTCATATTCAATGGACTCTTGTAACTTTGCCTAAAATTATTAACACAGTACTTTTGGTCAGTCACTTCCTTATACAAGTAACAAAAGTGTCTGAAAAGTAAAACCATGTAGTTTGGTAAAAAATTAAGTTCTTCACTCTAAGCTTTACTTTCTATTTTTCTCATCAACCATTCACGGTAAGTACTGACCTTCTGATACGATTAGTGAATAGTTCTCTTTTTAGGTGTTTTTTGAGACAGGGTTCGGCCTTGAGCTCACTTTGTAGCTTAGCTGGCTTCCAACTTGCAGTGATCCTTCTGCCTTGAACTCCCAGGTGCTGGGATTACAGACATGCAACACCCCACCTACCTTGAATTCTCAATTTTTTACCAATATGCTACATAAACATTTTTATATCATACAGCCAGCTATGGTGGTGCTATGTATTTCATCTGGTTAATTTTATCTATAGCTACCAAGCATAGGATTAAATATTCAGGTCATCCAGTATATCTAAAAGTGTCAATTTGAAAACTTGACATTTAAACTATCTCTATTTTAGGTGTTACCTAGACCCAGTCTCATATTTGTATTACTTTCTTAATATCCATCAGCCAAATTTAAGGTATAGCAATATATCTTCATGCTTTATTTTTCCTTTTTACTTGCACTGCTGGGGATCAAACCCAGAGCTCTGCACTTGGTAGATTAAATGCTATACCACAAGGAATGAAAATGTCATATCATAGTGATATATGTGTACCTATGGTTTTATAGTAGCACAATTTGTGATAGCCAAATCTTGGAAATAACCAAGATGCCCGTGGTTGAAAAAGATGTGGTATCTTTATACAATGGAATATTACTCAGCTATAAAAGAATGATAAACTTGAAACCTTCTTATTTAAGTGGATGCCACTTGAAGATGTAAGTGAAATAAACCAGACTCACAAGTGTAAATATCGCATAGTCTTCCTAGTATAAGAACTCAAACAAAAAAATACAAATAGAAAGGTATAACACAAATAAAAGGAAAGTGAGAACTTGATTGGTCAGCGAGGAGAGGGCAAGGAGAAAAGCTGGGAAACATGATCTGTCATGTATGGCAAAGATAGGTAAGGTGATGATGCTGAGAAACATCAGCAAATTTTTGAAACTAGAAGTTAATTGGTAGGATTCTCACCCTGACTATAGATGCTGATAACTGTGAACCAAGCAACTGCAGTGTAGATAGCAAGGGTCACACTCGGAATGCCTAGAATTCTGGTCTGCTAAATATGTACTTCTTGTCATGATATACCAGTCATTACCATACTGTCTCTCAAGTAAGTTTTTTTTTTCTTTTCTTTTGTAAATTAAGGGAAATAAATGAAAAAAAAGACACAGAAAGTCACAAGACTGTCCTGCTACAATGCTGTATATGGTTAGATTTCTAAATTTTTGTGTAAAAATGTTTATTCCCATTTTTTAAAATTATTTTTTCCTTCATATTCTGTAGCGACTTGAAGTTTAACACATCAATACGTGATGGAAAACAGCTGTTTCATGTTACACCTAAGATGACTGATACTTATAGTTAGGGTAAACTGAACTGCATATGCTGCAGGGCAATAATAAGCTTCTCTTCTGGAGGGTTAACCACCTCAGTCTGCAGATCAAAATTTAGAGAAAAGGAAGGGCTGCAAGGTCAGCCAAAATTTTGGCCCTAGCTTTCCAAGGTCAGTGAAGACCCAGGACATGAGTATCTGCACTGTAACACCATGGAACTCAGTTGTATCCCAAATTTTCTGATCAAGGAGATTATGGGGCCACAGAGGAAAGTGATCATGATGTAGTGTGCCTAAGGAGAGTGACATGGAGAGAAAACATTCTTTTAAGCTTTCACAGAGAGCAAATTGGTCAAGCAATGGCCTTCACTCATCCACAAGGCTGACACTGGCAAAGGATCTACAAAGTGCGGTACGGGGTTACAGGATAAATCCTGAGGGGACTTGACTAACCTTATCAGTTACAAAAGTTACATTTCTTGTTATATAGGTGTCACTTTACCTTGGTCTTAAGCATCCAGCAGTAAAGTATAAAAACGAGGTATATAAAACAAAGACGTATTAATATGTTGAGATGTGAAAGGCTCAAGTCAACAACTTCTGTGGATAACCCACTACTATTGTGGACTGCTGGACTGTGTTGGATTGTTTTGCTGAATTCATGCACCTATAGTATTTAGGTGCCAATGGAATACCCATCTCTGACAGGACTAAACAAAAAAGTCAGGACAGATATATAGCTATTCTTGCCTAATACAATAGTAGAAAGATTTGTACTAATAGTGTTTGGACAGGATATCCTCTCTGCTTCTTGTACTATGGATAACCACTAAACAATGTATAATGTACTAATTACTAAAACTGTCCTATTAATCAGTTTTGAAACTCTCATTGCTATTTCTCAATAATATAATTTTTTTTTAAATATTAAAAAAAAAAAAGCTCTACCACTGTGCTACACACCCCCAGCCCAGCTACTAATTTTCAATTTGTTTCCTTTATTTTTTGGTTAGACAGAGCCTTACCATAGCTTCAGGCTAACCATGAACTATGTAGCTGTAAATCTAAAGATTCTCTGGTCTCAGCCTTCAGAGTAATGGGATTTCAGGTGTGTGCTACCACACCCAACTTAATTTCAATTTCTTACAAAGGGCCACCACTGATTTGAGGGAATTGTTTTCAGCCAATACTGTCTATTCAGAAAATAAACAGGGAAAATCTTTTTTAGAAGCTGTCTAGGATGGACTTCAACTTGCAATTTTGTCTCACCTTAAGAATGCTAGGTTTATAGGCATATGTCACTTTTCTTGGCTACCTGTATTTTTATTTTTTCCTGTATTTTAGAGAAGGGTCTACAGGGTGTTTAGGGTCTCACTAGATCAGACTCATAGAGATTCTATTTACAGCCTCCCAAACGCTGGGATTACAAGTGTGCGCCACCACGCATAGTCTCAATCACTGTCTTCAGTGCACCCCAGGGGTGGGGCCAGCACAGCAGGCTGGGGGATTGAACCCCAGACCCTGTGCTTGCTTGCAGGTGCTTTAGGCCGGCCTCAGACTTGTGATTTTCATGCCTCATCCTCTTCAGTAGCTAGGATGTCACATGGGGTTCACCATGTGGGGCTGTTTGTATACTTTAAATGAGGTTATGTCCTGATAAACCCATTCTACCTTTAGTTGTATATGAACTTACTTAAATTCATGCTAAAAGTAAAGTTTTAACTTGGGGACCATTTATGTGTCACTCATCCTTTTTTTGTAAAATGTATTTGGTTGTTACAGGGTCTTACTATGCAGCTAGGACTCATGGTGATCTTCTTGCTTTCAGCCTCTTCAGCACTGGGATTACAGGCATGCACTACTACACCTGGACTCTGGCATGCTCAGCCGGCCCTGGAGGAGAGGGCTGGGATGGCATGTGGTGCTGGGACCTAACTGGCGCAATCCCTGAACATGCCTAAGTTTGCCTAGCCAGTGCTTTAGTCTGCTGAGCTATCTTGCTAGCCCCTTTGCTCTTTATCTTGGGAAAGGTCTTGATAAATGGTTCAGGATGGCCTTAAAATCATAATGATCCTCCTGCCTCATCCTCCTTAGTCATGGGATTACAGGTGTGTGCTACTACAGTAGGTTTGGTTATCTCATGAAGTAAAGTTTTTTGGGTTGCGGAGATAGTTTGGTGGCACAAGTGTCTGCCTGCCAAGTGCAAGGGCCCGGATATTTCCAGTACCATATGCCAAGCCAGTCCCTGATACCCAGCATGTTGGCACATGCCTGTATTTCCAGTGCTAGGGAGGCTGAGACAAGAGGATCACTATGAGGCTGGGTGTGGTGACACATGCCTGTAATCCCAGCTCTCAGGAGGCTGAGGCAAGAGGATTGTTTTGAGTTTGAGACCAGCCTGAGCTACAAAGTGAGCTTAAGGCCAGCCTGAACTGCATAGTGAGACCCTGTCTCAAACAGACAAAAAAAAAAAAAAAAAAAAAAAAAAAAAAAAAAAAAAAAAAAAAAAAAAAAAAA
>PVKA01044517.1:0-16132 GCA_004027165.1 Ctenomys sociabilis | reverse complement strand
TAAGATAAGTAAACAGCTACACTCTTAATTTACTGATAAGAGACATCTGCTATAATAATGTCTATAAGTATAATATCATGTATGCACCTTGTACGATACCAAAACAGTATGAAAACAGTTTGTAATGTATTAATTTATCGAATCTGTCTTGTTAAGGTGTCTTAAAACCGTCTGATTCATATTTGTACTTCAATAAAATAAATAAATAAATAAATAAATAAATAAATAAATAAATAAATAAATAAATAAATGAAAATAAAAAAAGAGCCACTTAATGTCAGTTTGTGAGCCTTGAAAATTTCTGAGTCTTCTGTAAGGGCTGTTGCCAAGCCAGATGTCTTGCTTTTGCATTATTTCAGGAGATCTTACTGCTGGCTTACTTAGTTGAAATGCTCCTCTTGACAGTTGCTTCACATCTAATTCCCAGCCTGGATAATCTGAGAGCTACATACCTAAGTAATACTAAATAACATTCCTGCTGCCTATCAACCTCAAGAGGAGACAGAGTTGCAGAGACTCCTGAACAAGGTCCTAGGAGCTCATGAGACCCAAAGAGTGTCATTTCCCATCCAGCTGCTACATTCAACGTGAATTACATGAAAATGTAAAATGCATTCCACAGACAGCTACAGGTGGCTTTTACTGGTTTGCACTGTCTGTGAGATAAAAGTCCAATTGTTTTGAACAATTTTACTGGACAGTTTAAGTTGAAGAAAAAGCAGGCCCAAAAATATAGAGGAAAAATAACCATAGGTTTTTAAGGTAGACATTTATTTTCCTTTAACTCAAAAATGCATTACATGAAAATGTTGAGCCAACATGACTCTGAAAGCAATCTTATTTAAGAAAAGCTGGACAGGTTAAAGTAATGAAGCATATGAGGAGAGCACATACAGGAATGGTTGACAAAGAGGCTGTGTAGTTGTCACATTATAATTGCCCAATTTGAAACCTCAGGCCTATTATCCATGTGAGCTACAATAGGGCCCTTGCTGCCTGCATTTGAAATGCTACTGAATGAGGGGTAGGTCAGGGTTGATCCCACCCCGAGCTAGAGTGGATCATGAATCCAAAATCTACAGGCGGAAGCAAGGTTCATATGCAGGGCATTGAAAATGCAAATAACAAACCTGAAAGGGCAGAAATGGCTTCAAAGGCAGGTTCAAAGAGTGACAGGGTTACCTAAATGGCAGAGGAAAGAACAAATTACCCAGGCCCACTAGGGCTGCAACTGCTGTGTGCAGCAGTGCTTGTGGCTGTTCCTGTTCCTTCCCCAGTTGGGGATGAGCTGAGAGACACACAGTTGCTGGGGGAAGAGCTCACCTTCCTTCCCCACAGGGTCAGGAGTTGTCACCAGCATGAGAGGAAGGAGGATGAGACTTTTAAGAATTTGAGAGGCAAAGGAAAGAAATTTAAAATTTGTAAGATTAAACTTAAGTCTAACAAATATGTAGATTCAGAGAATCTAAGATTTTCCCTTTTATCAGAGTAATGAGCTTGGGTTTATAAGGTAGCAAAGTGTTGTACAGACCCATCTGTAAGCAATCTTTCTCCCACTTATATTTTGAATATGCAGCATGTTTATGGCTTTATTTTAATGATCACAACACAGTTAAAAGTTTTCCATATTGCTATGTACACCACCTGCATTTTTCACATCTGTGGAAGAAATATGCTTATGGAAATAACATAAAATGTTAGAGATCACCTTGTAAATGCAACTGAGCTAGTGCCTGGACTTTCCACAGATCAATGTGAAGGTGAATGTCACTCTCCTTTGGAGAAATAAATGATGTGGCGACATTGAAGAGTCATCTTACCCCTAGGTTGACAAAATCAAACCTGCTGGCTCCAGACTTTGTCCCCATGCTTAACAAATAAGACTAAATAATTTAAAGATAAGATAATGGTGATCGCCCCGTAACCACACAGCCCCCACAGTGTTTGGGACCTGTGATGGGGAACCTCTGAGAGCTTTCAAAGCTAATGAGAAGCCAGCTGCACCATGCCCGTGGGCTCACCTGCCCCTACACACTGTTCTAGGTAGTGTCTCAGTGTTACAGACCCATTATTGTGGGAAGCAGTTCAACAGCACGGGCTTTTGTAAGGGTCCCAGGCTCTATACCTATGTTTTTACAATTTGTTATCTTCTCACTTTTTTTTTTTATAAGGACACTTATAAAAAAAGTGCATCTTTTTTTATAAAAAAATATGATGCATTTGCAGCGCATCATATTCACATTCCTTGTGCTGGGTTAGTACAAGCACATAATGCATTATAATTCTCTTTCTGTTTATCTACTCTCCTTCTCCCTTTACTTTGTGGGTCCCTTGCTGTTTGAGAAATATCTAACTTCCTATTATTTATCTTTTGTTTTGATCTTTAGTTGTAATTTGGGTGTCTCGTTTAAGGGAACTCATGTGATATTTAAGCTTCTGTCTGATTTATTTCACTTAACATTATGGTCTCAAGGTTCATCCACTTTTCTACAAATGAATCAAGTTTATCCTTTATGGCAGAGTAGTGCTCTCTTGTGAGTTTCTTGGTTTTTTTGTCCATTTGTTTGTTGATGGACACATAGGCTCTTTCCAAGATCTAGCTAGTATGAATTACACTGCTATAAACATGGATATTCATAGATCACTACAATATGATATCTTCAACACAGGCATTTTTTAGAAAGCCCAGAAAATTGTTTCCCCAAATCACAGAGTTACCAAATGTCAGTAATAGTACTGGAGTTTTGAAATAAATTTGAAAATTTTAATCTCACCCATTATGCACATTGCTTCCTACAATGCATTATCTGTTCAGCCCAAGAAAAGGCAAAAGGGTGGGTCCCACATGAAGTGGGGGAAGAGTCCCACAGGGTACAGAGATACCACCCTAGGTCCTGCGCAAATCTGACCTCAGCCCTGCTATTGTGCTCCTGGGAGGTTGTGGCTTCTGTACAACACCTGTTGGTTACATTTTCTTTGTGTTTCTAGCCACCAAAGCGTGTGTTTCCTTTGTTGGAAAATAGTGATGGAATAATGACAACACTGCAAGAAATACAACCTGAGATGCTTTCCAGGGAGTGGAGATGAATTGGAATTGAGTCACTGACCCTAATGTGGTCATACAGATGCTTCTATTTTTGTTGAGATGAAAAAATGAAGTTCCGAGGAAGTAGACCATCCAGAGACCCCAGAACAAGGCCAGCTGTCTGCAGCAAGATGGCCACGGGCCAGCGGGTCCCATGCAGGAACCAGCACAAGGCTTCCACACAGCTGCAGGCACCGTCTCAACCTTCAGCACATGTCTGAGAACCAGCCACGGGTCCTGGAGCCTCTGTGCATGCCCATGCTGCTTTTCATACTGCAAAGGAAGAGCTCTCTTCAGGCAGAGAGCGACCAAAGTAGTCACGCTGGCTGCAGGAGAACTGACGAGATGGAGGTCATGCAGCCCCCCAAGGCACCGTGGCATTTGTGGAAATTGCAAAGTGAGAATCCCTTTCACCTTCTCCTCAACCTCTGCCCCATGCAGATCATAAAATCCAAGAGCTTCCTCTGATTATCCCCTGAAGCAAGCAAGAGGACCCTCATTCCAGAGGTGCCATTGCCAGCGCTGGAGGGAAAGAAAATCATTATATCTGAAGACACAGGGTCTCAGGGAAGTACCAGAACAGTCAGACCTTGCTATTGTCCCCTAGTTTACAGCCAGTAGAGCAAAACCCTGATGTCCAATTACTTTTCTCTATGACAATGCTCTCTTCATCAAATTTAATGCAAAAACGCAGGAGTTTGTCTGTCACTGGGCCTTCATTTCATTATGAAGCCTCCTTTTGCCACAGTGTCACAGAACTTACTAAATTTGCATGCTTTACTCCTATTAATCTTGATCAGTGCAGTCCTAAGAAGACCAAAATAAGCTTTTCTTCTCTTCAGTACCAGTAGTCATAATGGCACATCATCATGTAAATACCACACTGAGGTCAGTGGTATTTACACAATTAATGGTTTCCTTTATGATCTCTTGTATTTGCTGCAGGTTTTTTTTTATATATTTTAATAAAAAGAACATTGCTTTATATGACAGTGGTAGCCTTTAGTTGCAAGAAAAATTCCACATATTAGCAATGTTTATGTGACAGCTATTAACTACTTAATATTTGTCCTGTTTTTAAATATAACTTTCAGAGCAAAAACTTTTTATTGTATTAGTCTTTATTTGCAGTACATAAAGTTTACATTCATCTCAGGCTATAAGTGCAAGTCAATTAACACGATCTCATTTTTTTTAAACTTCTTTCCCTTCCAACATACAGAATGAAAAAAAAAAAATTTGTCTTTGGTTCCTATTCTTCAGATAGAAAACTGATAATCGGAATACATAAGAACTCAAAAATTTAGACCACCCAGTGTAAAGAAGATGGCTGTATGACATGAGTAGGTATTTCTGAGAAGTAGTAACCAACAAACATAGAAAAGAGTGCTCAGCATCTTTATGGCCATTAGAAAACTGCATGAAGAAAAGCCTGGTCATGAGAAGAACAACAGTACGATTTCATTTTATACCAGCAAGAAAGACTCCTCAAGAAAGCAGAGAATAACAAATGTTGGCTGCAGTGCAAGAGGAGCCCTCCTGCATAACCACAAGGGAAATCAGTGCAGAGACTTCTCAAGTAGCGAAAACTAGGAATTTCATTTGACCTAGCAATTCCCGCAACAGGTAGATTCCCAAAGCAAAACTTTCTACCTGTATGTTGCCCTGAGTTTGTTCATACAGCTCAGTGAAAGTGTCTGATCTCAGTCATCATTTCATATAAGAGGGAACTGAAAGACTAGAATCTATTAGATTGAATCATAACTTGCCATTTTAGGTGTAATAAATGCTCAAATATAAGAAATTTCATAAGTTACACACACACACACAAATGAACAACACAGGCTGCATAGTAGTCTGTACATGAAGTTCCCACAAGAAATATAATAACATTTAAAACTAAAATAGTCAAAGACAATTAAAAGCAGCTGTACAGATTATAAAATTATTTCTGGAAATTTACTCTTTCTACTTGGGAACTGAGTAGCCATTTATGTTTCTACCTGCTGATAAAAGCATTATTATTTATAGCCATTATAGAAAATAAAATTTATTATTCCCACATGTGAGAAAGCCAATAAATATTTTTCATAGATATCTTTCAGTCAGTGACTACTCTTTAATACAGCATTTCATAGCACTCAGCCCATAATATATTTATCTATATGTTCATTTCTACCTGAACTTTTCTATTTCATCATTATATACTTTTTATAACCTAGAGCTCAGGTCTTAAGGCTAACCACTAGTGGGTGGACAGAAACCTCAATAAATGAAGAGCATATAACAAGGCAGAATATTTGGGGGAAAGAAGTGCAATAAAAGCAAAGCTATTCCGATGGCTTAGGAAGGAAATCTTATAACCACCATAAGCCTTAAATTCAATAGATGTGAGCACAGTTGTAAAACTCTTCCATCATAACGATGCCTTCATTTGCTTAGCACTTTTTGTTTCCAAAAGTTTTCATATATATTAAATCGCTTATATTAGGCATCAACTGCAAGAGGCAGGGAAGATAACACTGACATGCATGAGATGGAGAGAAACTGAATTTCACTGAGGTTTACGGAAGAGCCATTGATGGCTAGGGGCAGAACTAGGTGAGACATAAATACTGTAATAGTTCCTTTGCTGAGGGCAACTTTCACTTGGCTAAAAAATGTGTCCCTATGGTCACAAAAGATGTGCTGGGCTGAGAAAAGAGGCAGTGGCCCCAGTGTGGCCTGAGGCTCTGGGTTCCTCCATCTCCCTAGGATCACTGCTTCTTGCCATGCCCTGATGCTGTGAGATCCCCCCTTGCAGTGTCCACATTGGAGGCCTTGCTGTGGTAGAAAAATGCATGTTGATGCAGGGGCATCTGTGTGGATGGGCAGGACAGAAAGGAATGTCTGTATTTGCGACTGCCAACCTACTTGGAGAAGAGCTCTGGGTGGCGAGGTCTGCAGCAAGTGCAATGTTGCTTTGTTCTCTGTCCTCTGAGAACCTGCATATTTCATTTCTAAGCCTTCTCAAGTCCTTCCCTCTGGGAAACAAACCTTCCTCTTTCCTGAAGTGCTACCCTTTCTTGGTTGAGAATTCTCCACTAAACACTTGTGGAGGTGAAAGGCTTTCAGGCCTCTTCTTTCCTAGCTGAGGACAGCAAAGAAGAGAAGTTTGACTTGCCCAAGGACACACAAAGCAAGATTCTGTTGTCCAAACTCAGGAGGGGGTGTTTGTTTCCCCTGTTTAATGAAATCCCAGTATGTGCTCCCGTCTTCTCTCTTACAGCCAGTCATAGGACCACATGTGCTGCTTACATCTTGCTAGGTCAACAAGATGGAAACTTCTCAAAGAAGCTACTTCACACATCCTTGCATTTCCCTCCCAACACCTGGTGTAGGTTTCTGTTCATAACACAGTGTTAACAAATGATTGTCCATCTTGCAAAGGAATTTTTTGAAATTCCTGTTGAGCCCTGTGTCCCTGGGCTAAGTGGCTATCCTATGAAACGCCCATGGGGGCGGCACACACGGCTCAGACAGCTGGTGCATACTTGCTGCACCACTGTGGGGCCACGCGCAAGTGGTGGCATCTCACACCTACAGGCAGAGCTAGGAGCAACCTGCCACTGCTGAGCAATATTCTGAGAAAGTCAGGCACAGACACATCTATATCCACAGATATGGCCAATGTAGACACGATGTACACATAGAACAAGAGTTTCTCCCATAAGAAAGCATTTAAAAAGCTTTTTCTTCTTTTAAAAATGACTCATCCTGTCCAGAGATGATTGAAGTACAGTCAGCAGCATGCTGTTTGCCTACTGTTTACTGGAAAGATATTTGATTGTGTCCACACGTGAAAAAGATTTCCAGCTGAGAAATTAAGCAACATTTCCTTCCTAAGTCTCTTATCCTGGTAGCTGCAGATAGTTCCTCTCTACTGACCTTCTTTAGTATTTTATGAAAACTCTCCTTTCGGCCAGGGGTCTCACTCAGCAGTGCAGTAGCTGCCTGGCAAGCGTGATTTCCTGAGTTTGATTTGTAGTACATCCTCCAAAAAAACCCTATTCTTCAAAAATACAGGTTAGTATGCATGTGATATAATTATTTTACTGAAATATAAAAATTATGTGAGAGGTTTGTTAGTATTCTCATTGCTGGACACAATGCTTGACAACCACAGTTTACAAGAGGACATGGTTAATTTTGGCTCACATTTTAAGGAGATTTGGTCCATGGCTGGCTGGTTGCAAGGCACAGACATCACTGTACAAGAGGAGGGCAGAATAAGGAGGCTTAGCTCTTGGCAGTGGGGAGACAGAAAATGGGAAAGTACAAGCCAGGAAACAAGCCGGGGCACAGCACAGTACTCAAGCTCACTCCTCGGTGACCTACCCCACAAAACCCAGTGTGGTCCCACAATCCCCACGTAGACTCAGAGCTGATCCTGTTGGTGTTCCACCTTAAGTGCACAGTGCCCTCCCTCACCCACATGTCTCTGTGCAATCACAGGATGCAGTAAATTCCTCACATGTAGCTGTTGGATACGTGTAACGGCAGTGCACAGTTACTCGATTGGTATGAGATGGCACTAAGAGAGTTTGGGGAAGTCTTTAAAATGTTCATTATTTTTATATAAGGGCAGCCAGAGTGAACACAGCAAAAGATAAACTACCATTTAAATATAAATATAGGTATTCTGCTAGCTAAGTGTACCAAAGCAGTATGGCATAAATCACCTAATTTATGATCAAAATTCACAAGTAGCAAGGAAAGAAAGTACTGAATTTTCATTTTGAATTAAAATATTTCAATTAAACTTTCAGGTAGACTACCCGCAGTGGTAATAGGCACCGTGACAATCCTGAAGGCCAGGGCATAGGTCCGTGCTTGAGGTCTATGAAGTCTTGGTTTTAATCCCTAGTACACGCTGTTATGGTTTGTGTATAGGTGTCCCCCCAAAGCCTCATGCAGTCATGGGGCAGTTTCTAGAGTTTGTGCTTGATTACTGTGGGTGTGTGTCAATGGTGCACCTGCCCTGGGGCAGGCAATTTGCATTACAATGTAAGGTGGGAAGAGAAGCTACCTGCTTGAGCTGCTGCTACTTTTCCCTTTTGCTCTTGCTCTTTGCCATGAAAGGTTGCCCTCTGCCATGTGCTGCTCTGCCTTGGAGCCAGCTGAATATAGTCTGAAACTTCCAGTAACTATGAGCTAAATAAACCTTTCCTTCATTTTGGGTATCAGGCATTTGTCCAAGCAAGGAGAGAAGGGTAACTAAGACACACACATACACACACACACACACACACACACACACACACACACCAAGAAAGTCACACACCCCTGTGCATACATGTAATTTTTAGGTAGGCGAATAATCTCGAAGGCAAACTTTTGAAGTTATTTTCAAAATACTGAGCTTTAAGCAGATGTGAGGTGACAAAAGTGGCTCCTTTTGCTCCTGCAAGGTGCTCAGCCCAGATGCCAACTCAAACAAAACCTTTTTCCTGGAGGCCACAACACAGGCTCTGTCTTCACGGCCAACTCTTCACTGCCTCTGTGGGGCTGGAGTCTCACCCCAGAGGTTATGTGATAAAATGATGCTCTCCCAGCTGTGCCCTGGTCCCCAGAGCTGCTGGGCTGGCACTTGGGAGGGTGGTCCCACGGCCCTCTGGCAGCTCTTTAACAATGTAGGCACCAAGAGTGTTCTCTGTCAAGCCCTGGAGTCCATACACTGGGTGGATTTTAAAATGCCATTGATTGAACAGTCAAGGTCAAGTGCAGGGTGCTATGACACAGTCATTTAACATACATAATGCAGGGCCACATGTGGTGGCACATGCCTAGAATTCCAGCACTTGAGAAGTTGAGGCAGGAGAATTGCTGTGAGTTGTAGGCCAGCCTAAGCTGCAAGGTGAAACCCTATTTCAAAGAGACAAAACAAAACAAAACAAACAAATAAAACCATGATTTTAACTGTATGTTCCAGCAGCCTAATTCTGCTTCTGTTTTTTTAACAAAATGTAAAGACATAGGTATATTTGGACTTCTCTCTACACTTTGGTTAATGTGTGTATTAAAAAATTTCTTACCTGATCAATTTGCACAAATCACTTGTACTAAAAGACAAAAGAAAAAGAAAGAAAGAGATCGGTAATAGGTGTGTAACCAGGAAAAGATTAGCTCCTTAGAAGCAATGAGAGTTCCTCTGCTGCCATGGGGCTTACGTGAAGCTATCAGTGATCTCATAACTGCTATTTATGAGCATGAAGAGCTGTTAAAGGGCAAGCACTAGGCACTAAATAATTTCCCACGCTGATGCTTGTTAGTATCAAGGCCAGTTTAAACAGGCCCTCCTTGAAGGAGGCTTAGGAAGGGAGGAAGAGAGAACCTTTGCTAGCTTAAGTCCTGTGTTGTTATTTTTTAAAAAAAAATTTTAAATAAATTTTATTGAGAAACAAATAGAAATGAGACAGTTTCAAAACCCATTACATTAGTAGGATAGTTGCAGTAATTAATACATTGCTGCATATTGTTGTTGATGAGCTTAATGCTCAAAGTTTGATTCCTGTGGATGTCAAATATTGCTGTAGATCTAACAGCAGGTTAAAAAAAAAAATCAACCACATCCACAGGAATCAAGCTTTGAAAATTAAGCTCAACAATATGTTTGTCAAAGTATACATTTATTTTTATTTTATAAAGAGAGTATAAAATAGTATTAAGACAAAAATTACAAGTGATACAGAATTTACTTAAGAAAGTCATATGGATTACTCAGTATTTGTTGTAATGCACAGTGTTGTCTTCCAATCAGTTATTCATGCCACCAGATATATGCATGCAAAATTGGAAGAAAGAAAAAAAAGGAATATATAAGAAGTTAAGAAGAGAAAAAGGACAAACAATTGAAAAAAAGAGATAAAACAAATTAAGCACTATCCATTTCTTTCCATAGACCAGCAGAAATCTACAGTACAGTTGTTTAAACTCTTCTGTTTACATAGATAAGATATATCTATTTCCCCCACTCCCTCTCCTGTCCTCCTCCTCAACTCAGTAACTCTTTCCTTTTGGTTTTTTTTTTTTTTTCTTTTGAGACGTTATTTATTTATTTATTTATTTATTGAGGCTTTGTCCTAATTCCTGTTGCTGCATCTCTGTTTCTTCATCTGCAAAACACATGTGGCTTCATACCCACTATCACATCTTAGCTACAGAAGTGTTCATTTTTTAATAAAATTGGTCTAGTACCCAGCTTTTACATCTGTACCTAAAGCATACACCTGTGTGCTTTCGTATGTTTGTTTGTTTTTGTTTGTCACCTACAAACTCTCTGAACAACTTCAACAACGTGAAAAAATCCAGACTGGGTATGGTGGCATCACACCTATAATCCCAGATCTTGGGAGGCTGTAAACAGGAAGATCACTATGAGTCTGATCTAGTAGTGAGACCCTGAACACCCTGTAGACCTTTCCCTAAAATACAAAACAAACAAACAAGCAAACAAACAAAAAACCCCAAAAACATTGTGGTAAAATAATCTTAGAATGGGGAAATGGTAGTTTTTTATGGCAATGGTGATTTGTTTTTGAAGCATGTGCTTAATCTAGACCAAGACTCACCAAGACATGAAGGATAATGAAGAGAAAATTAATTGTGCCCTGCCCCCAGCAGGAATAATCATTGCACAATGAGTATGAGAGAGCTGATGTCTAGAAGTGAGAATGCATCTGCAGGGGCTGAAGGAAAGGAGAAAGGATCCACAGGGCTGATCTTGGTGCATGACACAGCACATGGACGGCTGCAAACAGATTCAACAGGGGCAGGAATATAAATTAGTTTTCCTCATGGTGGGCTGGAAGCGACAGTGGAATATTCATACACAGATGTCCAACTGACATTTGGATGGTTGGGACTGAAGTTCAAAAGAGTGGGGGGCTGTCGCAGATTGGTTTGGGGGAGTACCATGGAGGTGATAATTGTAGCCGTGAATGGGAATAGGGCTTCCCAGGGAGAATGAAGAAAGTGACATGGAAAAATGTCAAATTTGACAAAGCCAAAAGTAATCACCACCACACTCCAATGGCCATGTTCTGCAGTATTTTGTGATTCAAGTGTAAAACTATATATTTTCCAGACAAACAATTTGTGAGGGCATAATGTGTAGTTTCAAAATGAAGATGCAAAAGATACCAAACATTTATTCTCATGGGAATACAGAAACTAGTAAAACAGAAGTGGGCGTGGTGGTGCACACCTGTAATCCCAGCACTTGGGAGGTTGAGACAGGAGAATTGCTTCAAGTTGGAGACTAGCCTGGGGGCTACAAAAGTAAGCACAAGGCCTGTCCCATAGCAGGACCCTGTTGAGAGAGGGAGAGAGAGTGAGAGAGAGAGAGAGAGAGAGAGACAGAGAGAGAGAGACGGAGAGAGAGAGACGGAGAGAGAGACAGAGAGAGAGAGAGAAAGAAAGAAAGAAAAAAGAAAGAAAGAAAGAAAGAAAGAAAGAAAGAAAGAAAGAAAGAAAGAAAGAAAGAAAGAAAGAAAGAAAGAAAGAAAGAAATTCTTCTTGCGCTTTCAGAAAGAGCTGGGCTTGAGTCACTGTTCCTGCACTACCTAGTCAGCTGTTTGCTCCTTGCTAGTGATCCTTAACTGTTACACAACTACCTGGTAGGAGCACAGGAAGTGCTGCTGGGAGTAATAAGATAACGTATAGCTGGCCCAGGTTAACATATGGTCTCTGTAGACTGTGGAACCGAGGTTCAGCTTAGAGTGAGGATCTTTGATTTACAAAAGTGTTCATTGTACCAACTGGAAGCTTCTCAGGGACTGTGTCCTCGGCAAAGGGACAGGCAGCAAATTGGAGCATTAACTCAAGTTTAGGGGTGATGTAAGAGTGCTATAGAAGGAAGGAGGAGCACGGTTGAGACATGGGAGCCTACGAATGTAACAAAGGACTTGGAAAGAAGCAGGAATGTGTGCAGAAGCTTAGGAGAAGTGAAGTGAACAGGGAATGTGAGAATTAGTGGAAAATAAGAAAGACAAGCAGCAGAGCTGCGGGGGCGATGCTGAGATTGAGAGGTGGTGTTCTCTGGGAGGTGGCAAAGGAGACATGAATGGAGTAAGCACACTGAGCTACTGCCGGGGTTTGGGAAGTTGCTGCAGGCACGCTATGCTTTACATCTAGACACAGCCTCCAAGCCTTATGCACCTAGAGGTGAGGCCTTGGGAGGTGCTTGGAACATGGGGTGTGATGTCACTGGCAGGTTAGCCCACTGATGTGTTATAGCTAAATGTGATACTGGGAGGAGAAGCCTAGTGGGAGGAGGCAGCACTGGGGGGGAGGGGGGTGCTCCCAGGGAGTGGCCTGGAGGCGTGACTGGGTTTATGTCCCTCCTCCTCCCTTGATTCTTCTCTGCTTCCTGCTCCCATGCCTGAGTCCTCCTCTGGGAGGTCTCCTCTGTGCCACCCTGCCTTCTGTCAGCTGACTAGGGACTGAAACCTCTACAAACCATGAGCCAAAACAAAGGTCTTACAGCAATGAGAAAGCGGCTGAGGCAGAAGGTGCAGGCCCATGAATTGGCATCTGAAGCGGGGTGATCAGGGAACTTAGTAACTGGAAGGCCAGGCTATGCTTGGGCTGTGTGCATGAGCACAGAAGTGCGTTAGGCGAGTGTGAAGAGACACTGTATTTCAGTCTCCAAAAACTTCAACACCAAAGGTGGAGACCAGCACGCAAGTGACAGAGTGAGCTGGAAAAGAGAAAGCAGCACACAGAGCCAAGGAGAAAAGACTTGAGACCAGGCTGGAAGTGCAGTGCCTAGAAATGGGGTGAAGAGACAGAGGCCCAGGTCCCCACCTTCTGGCTTCAGTGGCGGGGTCAGGAGCTGTGGAGGCGCAGGCAGCCCCTCCAGGAATGACTGGAGAAGGTGCAGCATGCTCTGGGTGTGGTCAAGATTCACCAAAGCAGGAGGCAAAGAGATGATTTTCTGAATTGTTAATGAATAAAGCAAATATGTGGAGGAGACCAGGGACAGGGTGCAGGTGAGAGTCTCAAGTAGGGGAAAAGTAGTCATAGGAACTGAGGAGGACATAATGGTACCGGGGCAGGACTTGGGGCTGGAGAGCCACACTGTCTCCACAATGTGACCCTGTCCTGATCCTCAGGACACCCCTCCCTCTGTGGAAATTGATGAGGGGCAGGGAGAGTCCGGCGAGAGACCAGCCAGGGCTGTTAGAGCAGCTGGCCTGAGGGTGTTCAAAGAGGCGCTCAGAGACTCGTCAGGAAGCACCATGATGCACAGAGATGCTAACTCTGAGATTTGCACAATATGGCCCACGTTTCCCCTAATAAAAAGTAAAATGGTCACTGCCTGAACACTGATGAAAAGAAATTTTATTTGCATTAATTTTCCTATTCTTTCATGATGTTCCTCATTCCTCCACTCTCTAATCCTGAGATTCTGCATCCCTTTGTGACCATGTGGCACAGATATCCCACACTGTAGTGAGAAGAAAATCATTTCTTCAGTAACAATAACCACACAAAAGACAGCAGAATTTTCTCTGCTATTCAGGCAATGTTTGAGCAGCTTAAGGAACCCAAACAGTAAGAAATAATGAACATCTGATTGAAGCTCACTGCAATGGAGATGTAAAGAAAGAACATAAAAAGGGACCTTCTGTTCACTGACAGTGATCGTGTGGTTACAAGTGACCCAAACTTTGATATCATGGTTTGGATTCCTTCCTCAGTAAAACAGGGAAAATCCCACTATGTCAGGTTAAGTGGGCTGAAAGATGTTTCCTTGATACTTCCACTTCAGTGAAAGCAGACGATCGTAAGCTGATACATTTCTGAGTCCGCAAAAGGTAATGTTCATGGCAACCACGGCATGTGGGCTACACAGAGAGTGCTTCTGAGACAGTTACATTTTTTATCATTGTTCAAATGGCACTTTGTGAATTTATTGTTCCTAATCCTATACTCCAAAAGACATTCATGGAATTTTATTACTTCAGAACTTTTGCAATCGAATTTCTGTTTGATCCTTTTCCATATTAGCAGTTCTAAAATGAAGCTTGGAGTCATCAAAAGTATATGTGGAAAATACATACACTTTTCTTCCACCCTTTTCTGTGATTTTTTTCTTTTCTCTCTCTCTTTTTTTAAAATAATGAATAGTGATTTGATTGAAATATTCTTGCCAGGAAGTTTATCCACTGACAACATGCTAAGAATGGTAATAAGGAAATGAAGAAAACTTACAAATAAGTACGGTACGATAAGTCAGCAGGAATGATTGTGAAGTCTCTTAAAAATCTCACCATCCTCCGAGACATGCAGGTGTGTGATGGGGAACAGTGGAACTGCCTTCATTATCTGCGAGAGGAAATGTTCAAAGGCGATGGCTAGGTATGCACAAGGGCTGCGGCGTGGGAAGGCTGCTCTCGGCAGCTTGAGGGGCTGCTGCCTGGAGACCCAGGGGCACGGTGCAGCTCACGCCTCACCTTCCTGGGTCTGGCCACCAACAACTAGCACAGCCTCCTCAAGCATTCAACCACTAGGCTACAAGGCAAAGCAACATTGATTTTGGCATGATGAATGCTGGGAAACTGGGAGCATGGAGGTGAAAGACTAAAGCCACCCCAGGGAGTTAGGACATGAGCCAGAGCAAAGCCCCACGTAATAATGCACTCACTGCAGTACGACCCCAGCCATCCACACGCAGGGGTTACATCCTGCCTGAGAGACTGCTCTTGGAGGTGATGCAAAGCAGCCAGTACCAGGTGCCCCTTCAAGGATACAGTGCCCACTTCTTAGCCACACACCTTTCAAATCCAAATACCCAGCCCGTACCTCCACACCTTCAGAAATTATGTAAAGGTGGTGCAAGGCCTGAGGTTATGGACAAAATACTAAGCCATTCCGGACCCAGAGAAGCCTATAGTTTCTTAGCACAAATATAGTATTTGAGTTTGCAAATAAGTCCATAATGCTCTTTTATGTTCTATTCATTTTGTAGAATTTGGGGCTTGCATTAAATATGATTAAGGCAAAGTGATATTTGCATAAATAGGTTTTGAAAAATTAAACATAGCCCTTATGCCATGCAGATCACAATCGTTTTATGACAAAGGAGCATCTACAGATTTTCATATTTGTTAGGTACAGGGCCTGCACTACCTCCAGAAGCTGGGAAGAGCTGGGCCAGGGAGAGAGGGCGCCAGGACGCCGGTGCACACCGGCCGCTGACCTGGCCCTGCTCCTGGAGAGCAGACCTTGGCCTATTCTCCCCAGCATTTTAATATCACCATGCAAATTTAATGTAATCTGTGGTCTTAGCTCAACCCCGAAAATCAATGCTTTCCATCTCACCTGTGCTAAAAATTAAAGAAATACCTTCTCTTTGGAGCACATTTCACCCTGACAAATACTCAGACAGTGTTGTGATGGTACAGAGCATTTTTTTTCCTTTTGTGTATTTGATACAGGATCTCATTACAGAGATCAGATTCATAGTGATCCTCCTGTTTTCAGCCTCCCCAGCACTGGGATTACAGGCATGTGCCATTGCACCCACACTATCAGAGGCTCAGTGTGGGGGAATCGAACTCTGTTCCCAAACAGGCACCGTGTCCACTGAGCTATCTTGCCAGCCGGTGCAGAGCTTCTCACTTCTGCCCAACAAGCCCCATACTTATCAACGTTGATGCTGATGTGGTGTTTTTTTTTTTTTTTTTTTTTTTTTTTTTTTTTTTTTTTTTTTTTTTTTTTTTTTTTTTTTTTTTTTTTTTTTTTTTTTTTTTTTTTTTTTTTTACTTTTTTTTTAAAGAATACAAAATAATGATAGAAGAAAACAGCATTATACATGATACAAGATTTCACTAATCAAAGTAATAGGAATCCAACAATGGTTGCTGTATTACATGATGCTATGTGCTAATTAGCTTTTCAGATTACCAGATATAAATGTATAAATTTTGTTTAAAAAAATAACTAAGAAGTTATAAGAAATTCAAGAGAGGAAAAAAATGAGAGTAAAAACAAAAATTGTAA
>PVKA01044516.1:0-16122 GCA_004027165.1 Ctenomys sociabilis | reverse complement strand
GAGAGAGAGAGAGAGAGAGAGAGAGAGAGAGAGAGAGAGAGAGAGAGAGTTAACTAGGTTGGTTTTGTTTTGATTTTTAAGACTTTTTTCCTTTGTCTTTTTGAGATAAGGGTCTCACTGTGCAGCTCAGGCTGCCCTTGAGCTCACCTTATAGCCCGGGCTGGTCTTGAGATCACAATGATCCTCCTGCCTCAGCCTTCTGAGTGCTGGGATTATAGGCGTGCACCTGCCCAGCTCAGACTTCTTTACTTATTAGATTTTTATTAGGCACATTATTTGCACAAGAGTTTCTCCCATTATTTAAACTCTAAGTTATCTTCCACTTGCTTATTAATGTCCTTTGATGCACAAAGTATTTTAATTCTGATGAAATGTTACTCTTTTTTTTCTTGTTAGTACTGGGGATCCAACTTGGGACCTTGTGCTTGCCAGGCAGGCACTTATGCCGCTGAGCTATCTCCCAAGCCTGTATCTTTTCTTTTCCTTTGTGGCTTATGCTTTTAAGGCTCTTTTGCCAAGTCCAAGGTTGTGAGGATTTATCCCTACATTTTTGTCTAAGAATTTATGGCTTTATTCTTTTGTTTAGATTGTAACCCATTTGGAGTATATTTATGGTATGAGGTCAGGATCTGTGTATTATGTATGTGGAAATCCAGTTGTCCCAGCACCATTTGTTGAAGAAACTATAAAGATTTTAGAATAAAGAAGTTAGGTATTGTCTTTATGATTGTGATTACTGTGGAGTCCTTGAAAATTTTTGAAGGAAATGTCTGTTCTTGGGATTAATACTATTATTATTATTATTATTATTATTATTATTATTATTATTATTGTGTGTGTGTCACATACGGAGATCAAACTCAGCATCTCCACATGCTAGGCAAACACTTTAACACTGAGATACCCCTCCCCAGCCCTAATTCTTTTTTCCCCTCCAATCAGATTGTTTATTTATTTATTTTTTTATTATTATTTTTTTTGTTGTACCAGGGGTTGAACTCAGGACCTTGCACTTGCCAGGTAAGTACCTATTCTACTGAGCTATCTCCCTGGCCCAATCAGATTTTATTGGTGCATTTTAGATACACATAATGGTCACATTTATCACAGAGGATTTGTACCCGTACATGATATAACTTAATTTCTTTTTTGCCCTTTCCCTTCATCCCTTCCACCACTCCCCATTTACAAAAGCTTTGCTTCCATTTTTTTCCTTCTTTTCTTTTCTTTGTTTCTTTCTTTTTTTTTTTTTACTTTTCTCTTCTTTCCTTCCACCATCTCCCCTTTTGTTCTCCTCTCTCTCCATTTGAACATTTTCTTCCTGTTTCACAATAGTTACTACATATTTTGGTCCTTATTTACACTTTTGGTTTCTCACACCACAGAAACAGTACAGTATTTATACTTGTGTGTCTCATTTATTTGACTTAAGAAAATAGTCTCATAGTACATCCATTTACTTAGAAATGTCTTGAGCTTATCATTTTTATGACAGAGTAGTTCCTTAAATAAAAAATTTTAAAAACCCACATCTTCTTTAACTGTTCACCAGTTGATGGACATTTGGGCTGTTTCCAAGATTTGGCTATTATGAACTGTGCCACTATAAACATGGGTGTGCAGGGCCAGGGAGATGGCTCAGTGGAATAAGTGCTTCCCTGGCAACCTGGCAAGTGCAAGGGCCTGAGTTCAATCCCTGGTTCCCCCCCCCAAAAAAAAAGAACATGGGTGTGCATATATCACTGTGGTATGATGTTTTTAATTCCTTCAGGAAGATACCAACAAGCACAATAACTGGCTTAAATGGGACCTTTACTCTTAGTTTTTTTTAATCTCCACACTGATTTCCAGTGAAAGTATCAGTCTGTCCTCTACCAAGAGTATTGTTCTGCTAGTATTTGTTATTGTTTGCTTAATAATAGCTGTTCTTTCCCCCAAGTCCTAATTCTAAGAAAATGTTACCAATATTTCATCTTTAAAAAAATTTACATGATTGAAAGAATTTTCTTTTTTGATAACTTTTATTACATGAGGTGACAATCAACCCTAATCTAAAAATAACCTCCCTAAGCTGGGCATGGTGGCGCATGCCTATAATCCCAGTACTCGGGAGGCTGAGGCAGGAGGATTATTGTGAGTTCAAGACCAGCCTGAGCTACAAGGTGAGCTTAAGGCCAGCCTGAACTGCATAGTGAGACCCTGTCTCAAAAAAAGACAATAAATAAATAAATAAATAAATAAATAAATAAAAATAACCTCCCTGTAGGTATTATCCCTACTTGGGTAGGGCCAGTTTCCCCCTACCCGTGTCATGCATTTAAAAACAGATTAACCAAACTTTGTTGACTTTCAAAACATTCTAATAATTTATTTTTTCAGGGTGAAGATCACATAAAATGATGAAGCATGATTGAGTCCAGTATTCTCATGTCCATGAAGAACAAATGGCATGATTATGCTTCTTGGCGTGATGTACAACTACTGTTCAGTAGCCGTCTCCACAGATCTGCAGTTTCTACCAGAACACATGATCATAGGTCACAGAAGATCTTGCTTTAACTTTCAGCACTTAGGAACTTTACATTCAGACCTATTCTGTATTACTATCCATGACATATAACATGTGGTGAGGCTTGAAAGCACAGTAGCAATAGAGAAAAGTGGGTAAAGATTGTATTTTTGCACCTTAACTTCATTGGTTAATTTATATTCTTAACATGTAATTGGTATCATTGTATGTGTATATGTGTTTAGGTGTCTCCTCCTTTCATGTTTTTGATTGCCCTACAGAGAGAAACCAAATGGGCTGATGACTGACTGTAAATTCTCAGCCTTCATGGACCTAATATTATTTCCTTTGTATTTACTTGAGTAATGTTTATTTTCTGCCTAAACCATGATTTCTCCTGTGAGCCATTCCAGCATAAGCTGTGAATATGTATTAACAAATATGTACATTTCTATTTTTTTAGTCCATAATGAAATGCCTGTTTTAAACGGTATACAGGTTATCTTACCAAAATCCATCAAGAAATCCCTTCAGACAGCTTCTATGTAAAAATTGTGTTGCTGTTTTATTATTAAACTATACTTATGAAAGTTTTCCAGGGCCAAATCCATACTTGGAGAATAATTACACAAATTTTGTTTTTAAGCAAGAAGTAACCTTTTAGGCATTTCAGCAGCATACACTGCATTGACAGTCTACAGCATGTGTGTACGTATTCGTGTTCCTATTTTGTATTTATATATGTACGTGGGCAGGACAGGAGTGAATGTTTGCACACATTTTCTTGTATACTCTACTAGATTGGAGAGTTTTTCTGAAGAAAATAGGACAAAACTAGCTGCTGAGATTAAGTTTCTGCCTTGAGATCTAGAGCTAAACAAAGGGGCAAAGCAATGGACCCATCTAGTAGCTTTAGCCATTAGCAGATACTTGCTGTCTCCCTTGGCATGGGTTTCCTTATGACTGTGTCCTAAACCAGAAAGAAACACACTGTGGCTATGCCTCCACTGTGCAGCTAGTCATTAGCTCTGCAGTTGTGTACAGCCAGCAGACCTCAGGGACGTGCAGAAGGGCGGAGCAGTTCTTCGCAGTTTTCACAGCTGCATTTGCCATCTACATGACCACGAAGCAGACAGGATGGTTGAGGAACAAATCAAGTTTATGTGATACAGACCTAGGCATATTTTCATTTCTCCAGTGAGACACTTTGTCACTCTCTCTTCCCTTTCCCATAAATAACCTAGGAGTTGTGTTCTTTGTTGCTGCTAAATTATAATTGTTCTTCACTCTATAATGAAGCAAATATTTCGCTTCTAAATAAAATATATTTTGTTATAGACTGGCAGTTTAAGAGGAGGCACTATAGTATAGTTTGTCTGTGGGGTGGAACATGAAATGGACCACACAGCTCAAGATTAGAACTGTCCCCCCCTTCTCGCAGGCCACGCCTTCGAATTAGGTGCCTCCTCATGGCCTGAGTTCCTGAGGTCCTCTCATGTCAGCTGTCAACTCAGATCTGCAGGCTTCGAAGTATATTAGAGTATGACTTCTAATATACCACTAGAAGATTGGCAGTTTAAGGGTATTTAATTAATACCTTCTTAGGACCATAATTATTGATATTCAGGCATTCAGAATTTAAATGTTTAAAGTGTAGCTGTCTGGATTGTAATTGGGCATGTTTTTTGGCCCCTAGTCTACTCAGTTGTGTATTTTTATTTGGCAAAACAACCGAAGACTGACATTATGTTGCTTTGGTTCAGTACCTTTTGAATTTCCCAGAAGAGTTCTTTTCAAAGCAAACATTCCAAATGCATGTGCTCTTCAATGGAATGTCTCCATTGTGCTTGAAGGGTTTCTACTCTGGTTGTAATTCTAAGTTACAGAGCCTTTTCAGCTTCTTCCCTCTCCCCTAGTATCTTTGCACGAGCAGTGACTGTCCCCAGGTAGAGTAATTTTAGGAGAAAAGAAATTACAATTTATTTGAGTTTATTCCTGAACCTACCTGGCAATCTTGGAATACATCAAACCAAGAGAATGTTCACTGGTTTTTATAAGGAATGTTGATTGCTTTAGGTACCAACAAAACTCTTTGGCCACTTTTTTTGTTTTGTTTTGTGAAACTGGGGATTGAACTTTGGCCCTTGCACTTGCCAGGCAAGTGCTTATTCTACTGAGGTATCTCCCCGGACACCTTTGGCCACTTTGAAATGTGTTGGTGAATATCTCTAAGGTAGCTCGTGCCTCCCTCTCCTCGCAGTGAAAATGCAGCACACTGGAGCCTCTTGCTTAGCTCTTAGCAGTGACAACAGCAAGGCAGCTGAGGGAACCTGGGCTCTCCGAAGGGGCTGCCCTCTGAGTCATATTTTCATTTCCTTTTTTCCCCAAAGAAAGGAAGGAGGGAAATATGTTTGTGTATTCAGATCATTCATATTTTGTTAGTATTTTAGTATCAACTTCCGTGTTTTCAAGAAACTGAATGTAATAAATCTGACCAGGTCAAGTTTTAGGATATAGTTGAAGTTCTCAAATGTTTTTCTATTTAATCTAAAATCTTTCTGCTATATCTAAATCAGAACTTTCTTCCTGCAGCAAATTCACATTATGGTTTGCCAGCTAATTGACGGGACTTAGCACCACCATTTAGCATTTTATTTTATCATCTTTGAATAATGATAACTCTGATTTGGTTAATAACAGAAAGTAAAAGTTTAAACTGAATTTACCTTTAGTTAAAGGAAAAAATAAAACTTTAAGAAATGAATTCTGTATTTCACAAGAAATCAGTTGCATATTAGTAATTACATATTTTGCTTTTTTTAAAGGAGGATTATTAAACCACATTGTATTTGGGGGCACTGAAAGAATTTTTCTTTCTCTAAGGAGCATTGTACAATTATATTTTTATGAAAAATAAAATGTCTTTAACAGATATCTCAAACTGTCTGTTTTACAATTCTGAAATATATATATATATATATATATATATATATGCCTACACTAGTTGAAGGGGGGATAAGTATACACAGAAGAATCAATTCCAGGTCCTTTTTTCTGAGATACCTTAAATTATTTTAATCCTGTTTCTTCATCTTTAATCAAGGGAGAGAATAACTTTCATAGCGTAATTGGTAAGCTATAAAGGAGTTATGAGAAATTACTTGTTATATAGTATTAAACTGCATTAAGTTTAAATATTTGTATTATCACTATAATGAGGATTTAAGTCATTAGAGATAAATACATTTATTTAATGAATGGGACTCTGGCGTGTTGCAGATATATGTATCCTCAAAATGGTACAGTTAAAGTTAAAAGTTGCTCTTTTTAACAATAATAAGGGCCAAGGAGATAGCTCAGTAGAATAAGTGCTTGCCCGGCAAGTGCAAGGTCCTGAGTTTAATCCCCGGTACCACAAAAACAAAACAATAAACAATAATAGCCTATTAGGATAATTTTAAGAACAACTAATGTTCCCACTGGCAATATTATCCTGAAATTATCTGCATGAGGTAGGTTTCCAGGCTGCTGTGTAACTGGAGTCTTTTTCTCTATTTTATCCATCTTAAGTACAGAGTGGTCATGAGTCAGAGTCAGGACTGCCATGTAAGACTGTGCTGATTTTACACTGCAGAAAGCAACCACTTAAGGTTAAGTGGGCCTCAAATGTAATTCACATTCCCCTCAACAAATCGTGTGTGAAGGAAGAGGTATGTGTGTCCCCTGCTCCTCAAGGTATGAGTGCAGTGCCCAGAGGAAGTAGCTTTTATAATTTGCCCAAAGAGGTACCTTGCTTAATTCTTCCATTTAACCTGGAGATAAACGTCTTCTTCTTTTTTTTTTTTTTTGTTTTTGTTTTTTTAAAGAGTAGGAAAGGTTAATCAGGAAATAAGAATAGCTCCTGAAAGACAGAAACAGTCCAAAGTAGTTGCCACTGAGGCTGTTTGTCAGGAATAATTTATACAGCAAAATCACGATTTGGGTATAATGTATGTCAAACTACAATGAACCTGTAGGATTCCAAGTATAGCTGCTTGACTAATACTGATCCAGTAGGGAAGCGGGCATATAGCAAGGACACATGACTGACATCATTAGCCTCCACCTTTTTGAAAAATATAGAAAACAATGGTGTTTTGCAGCTGGCTTTTGCTGGATGCTTAATGGAGGGCCAATTATGTATATCTCTTCTCAGTTCCATATTCAGTGATGACAGGTTGGTAGCTTTAGTCAGCATTGGTATAGGAGTACTTTACACTGTAGAAATCAATAAATGGCATATAAAAATCAGTTTTTAGCACACAACTGCTTTCAGTATTGGCTAGCACGAGCGCAAAAGTATATGACTGAATGTCACTTGGAGCTAGAGGAATTCCTAGAAAGCAATGAGCAGCTTGGCAGTATCCATAGCAAATTGAGATTATTTCAAACAGTAGTTATGATGACAAATTGTTATGGGTCACAGAAATACCTGGCACCACTCTGGAGAGGATGAGGCAAATAAACTGTTGAGCATGGAACTGATTGGGCTGGACACAGCTCTTCTGCCTAAGTAAAGTGGGCCAGCATAACCCAGAGCCAGCTAGGCCAAAGGCCAACTCAAGGCCACACTAAATTGAGGCCTTTAACAGTTCAGTGGAATGAAGATCACATCTGTCAGTGCTATATGAAAAGGAGGTACAAGATTAAAAACACCCCTTGGACTGCCCCTTTCCAGGAAAATGACCCTCATTAAGTCCACATTGCCACTTCAGAAGAAGAGAGAATCAGGTAAGTTAGGAGGAAAGAAAGCCAGAAGAAAAAGACAAAGCTTCCTCCAAAAGAAAGAAGTTCATGCAGGAGCCAAGCAGAAGATGGATATGAACTCTAACACCTCCTTTGTTAGAGTAGCCTCACCTTTCTACCTGCCCAGGTTGAAAAAGAAACCTGTGTACGTAAGTCTTTTCAAGCAGGCAGAGTAAGAATTCTACCTAGGAATAGGCAAGAAAATGCTTTGAAGCTAAATTATAGTAAATCATTCCTCTTCTAGGGAGGACTATTAGGAAGGCAAGGTAGGGTGAAGGGGCCTTGGATACAGATCAGAAGCACACAGATTAGTGTACGAAACCACATCCTGGAGCTCAAGAGGTGCTGACTCGTTTAGACAGAAGAGCACCCAGTGAGACAGCACAAACTAATGTCCCATCATGTGCTGTGGAGGGAGGGACACAAACACAAAGCTAAAATTCACTACCTATGTGTTATCCATTAAAGTGAGAATGGGTTATCCCTACAGATCTAAAATTACCAATGACATGGCCTTCCCGGAACATTTTTCATTTAATAAAAACAAAAGGTAACCAGTTTTGTGAGTGGTAGGTGTTAACTGGCTGTTTTGGGGAGCACCCAATTGGCAGTACTTGATTTCTGGGGCTGGACTATTGCTACTGTGGATGATTTCAATGTACTGTGTTGTCAACTAGCTCCCAAAAGTTTTGAAAATTTAGGAGTTGGCTCTTGAAAAGCCTGTATGAATGTGTAGGTCTGAGGATGAGGTATCAGTTGGGAGGCTCAGCAGCAATTAATATCCAACTAAAACCAACTTACATAATACAAACATTATCTCATGCCATAAACCTGAAGTGGCCCCACATCATTAAGGACCTTGAATCCTTCCGCTGCTGTCCAGCCCTCAGGTACCTTCCATGGTCATGCAATGGCTGTCACAGCTGCAGGTATCATTCACAACCATCTTATAAGGAGGAAAAGGTTTACCTTGCAAGCTCCATCTTATCAAGAAAAAAACCTGCCCTAGAAACACCATCAACAAATTTATTTTCACATCTCATTGTAAAACAGATAGCTATCTCCATATCTCCCCTTACCTCTAATTCAGTCACTGACAAAAGGGGATAGAATTACCATGATTGATTTGGACAAAACAAAATTAAGGCTCTAAATCAGAGATAGTGAACCTAGGACACACATGCTACAACCAGCTGTTTGTTCTCAATAAAAGCAAACTAAAGGGTACACCATCACTGCCCTAAATTTATCTGCCTTACCCTCCCTTATTCCTCACCTGAACAAAATTTGTGTTCTGTTAGCATTGGAGAAGGAATGGCTGTTAAGAAGCCATGGATTAGGGCCAGGGAGATAGCTCAGTAGAATAAGTGCTTGCCTGGCAAGTGCAAGTACCTTAGTTCAATCCCTGGCTCTACCAAAAAAAAAAAAAAAAAGCCATGGTTTAAATACGAAGCATCCCCAAAAGACATATGTACTGCCAGTTGGTCCCCGCACAGCAGCGTTCAAAGGTGAGGCCTGCACAGGTGATTGAACCATGAGGGCATCAGATGAATCCACTGACAACAGCATAACTTGATGGCAGTATTGGGAGGTAATGAAAATAGAGGTGAGGCCTACTTGAAGAAAGTGGTGTGAACCTGGGGCTTTATGTCTGGTTTCTCACCCTTTCCTCTTTGGCTTTTTTTCCCTTGTTCTGCTTCCTGGCTGCTGTGGGGTGAGATGCTTTCCTCTGCCTCACCCTCCTGGTGTGACTGCCTTGCAACAAGACTAAAAGCAATGGAGCCAGCAGACCACAGACTGCAACCTGTGGAACTGTGAACCAAAATTCCCTTTCCTCTTTTTAGTTCTTTATGGTGTTTTGCCACAGTGATAAAAAGCTAACTAACATAGGTATCAACCATCAATATCTTCCACAACAAATGAATGTAGTGTACTTAGCTATCTATGGACTAAACCAAGAGATTAGTTTCCACACTCTGGAAAAAGAAGCAAATCAACCAACCACCAGAAACTTGAAAGAAACAAAAACCATCTGGGAGGTGCATGAGTTCAGTGGGAATGCAGTGGCAATGCCTCCATCCACCCCACGCACCATGGCACTTGGCACGCAAATGGCCAAATTCTATAATAAAGAATCAGGAAGAAATGACACTACAAATACTAAAGCATTTTAAAACTGCTGCAGCAAAAAATAACTGACCTTAGGTAGAACTCCCTAAATACCAATCTAGGGAGAAGTTAGTAGAATCTCAAGAAAGCAAACCTCAATGTAATTTAATTTATTAAGTACAAACCAATTATCCTCTCATTGGAAACTACCTGATTAGACAGAGGATGATCACAGCACTTGCAATGGAAGCTCCAAGAATTACAAAGTGGCAGAAGTTGCTCAACATTCTTCGGAAACAACATGAACACGGTGCACTAAAGTCTAACTGTCAGAGAATATATGAAAATATTGCATGGGGATATTATATTAGGTTCTTCCATGGTCTAATATGAAGTATATTTGTGAATGCTTTAATATGATAGAAGCTAGTGGAGTTTTTTTTCTGTTGCTTTTTATTTCTGTTTTTTGAGATAGGATCTTACTATGTAGTTCAGGCTGGGCTTAAACTCATTCTGTGTCCCAGGCCAGCCTCAAACTCTCAGTGACTCTCCTGCCTCATCCTCTTGAGTGGGATTACAATGTGTGCCACTACACCCAGCTTCTAAAGTTTGTATGGAAATATAAAGTAGATAATAGTCAAATCCTTGTTATTTTCTGTTACTGGGGATTGAGCCCAGGGCTAAACTACTTCCCTGGTCCCCAGTCCTTTTTCTGAAGAAAGCTCTTACTCAAGCTGGCCTCAAACTTGCAATCCTTTTGCTTCAGCTTCCTGAGTGGCTGAGATTACAGGCATGCACCATGGCACTTGTCACACAAATGGCCAAATTCTATAATAAAGAATGAGGAAGAAATGACACTATAAATACTAAGTCATTTTAAAACTACTGCAATTAAAGGAGGTAGGTCTAGATACATAAATAGATAAACCAGTGAAAGTCCATCTTTGTAAACCATATTTATAGCTTTCTAATCTACACATAGTCTATACATAGATGCATATTTTACCCCAAGCTGGCTAGAGATTTAATTTGTTGTAAATGCTGTATAGATTTTTTTCCTTTCTTATACTGGTTTGAGGTTTTTTTTTTTTTTTTTCTTTCTTTTTTTTTAATGAGGGACCCGGGAGATGACTCTGTGGAATAAGCGCTTCTCTGGCGCTTCTCTGGGCCCACGTTCAATCCCCAGTTCTGCAAAAAATAACAACTTTTTTTTTTAATGAATTTATTCTGGCTTAGATCTATGAAAATAATCTTCTGTATTCTGACCTGCCCCCTCCCCTGCTATAACCATGAGACCTGTGCTCACGGGATGTAGGTGGAGGCACCACCATTGCATTCTCAAGGGACTCATGCACCTCCCAGATGGTTTTTCTTTATTTCAGGAGTTTCTGGGGGTTGGTTAATTTGCTTCTTTTTCCAGAGTGTGGAAAATCTACAGTGCAGAAAGGCTTTAACCTGCTAGTTGATTTTAAATCCTTCCCCCTGTGCAGGGCGGTATGCATCTTCCCAAGCTGCATTACAGAATATAATTGAAAAAGAAAGAAATAAGAAAGAAAAAGAGTCCTCAAGTTGCTGTAAACACTGTCAGGAATTCAGTGTGTGATTTTAGGCTATGTTTTAAATCAATGGAGACAGGAATCTGGGACAGGACCATCCCAGAAACCTAGACAATGAGGTAAACCCATAGCATATGTGCCATAGTGGACTGCTGTTGTCACTGAAAGCACTGAAAGATTCATCATCACTGGTCTAGGAGATTAAGTTTAGCTTGGGCAAAATAGTAAGACAATGTCTCAAAAAAAAAAAAAAAAATTAATACTCTTTTTTTTTTTTTTTTTGGAGGCCCCAGCGAGATATGAACTTGCAACCCCTGGTGTACAATACCAGTGCTCTTTATTTCTTACTTTTATTTATTATGGTGCTGGAGATTAAACTCAAGAACACTGCACTGAGCTGCTGTTGATTTCCATAATGTAGTGGTTAGCACGTTTGCCTGACACTGCACTGAGCTGCATTCCCCCCTGTGTGTATGTGTATTTAAGACAGGGTCTACAGGGTCTCACTACTAGATTGGACTCATAGTGATTCCTCTGTCTTCAGCCTCCCAAGCGCTGGGATTACAGGCATGTGCCACCACACCCAGTCTCAGCCACTATTTCACATGTCCCAGGAGTGGGGCTAACATGGCATGCTGGGGATGGAGCCCCAGGTTCCTGCATCTGCATAAGAAGGAGCTTTAGTCTGCTGAGCTATCTGGCCAGCCCCTCTCTTTTATTTTTAAAATTTGAAACACAATTTCACCAAGTTTTCCAGTTTGGACTCAAGTTTGTGATTCTCCTGCCTCATGCTCTTAGTGACCTAGAATTACAGGGATGTGACACCATGCCCAACTGGCTTTTTGTTTGTTTGTTGAGACAGAGTCTCACTATCTTGGTTGTCTAGGGTGGTCTTGAGCTTTTGTCCTCAGATAACCTTGCCTCAACCTCTCAAATAGCTGGGACTCCAGGCCCATGCTATAGATACAGGAAAGAAGGGCCCAATGTTCTCTGTATTAGTCAGCTTTTCATCACTAGTAAAAAAATATCTGACCCTGCGATTTAAAAAGTTTCATTTGGCTCACAGTTCCACAAGTTTTAGTCCATGGTCAGCTGTCTCCAGGACAGAAATGGTACACCAAAAGGGCCTGGCCAGAGTAGGCTGCTCACTGCATGGCAGCCAGGGGGCAGAGAGGGAAGTGGTGCCAGAGAGGAAGAGACCAGGAACTAGGTATAGAACTTGAAGACTCTGATTTGTATTATGTCTTGGCAGAAAGATTGTCTGCATTTTGCTCGTGTCCAGAGACTTTCCCTGAGACTGAGATTGAGAGTGGTGGACTAGTTAATCTGACAAAGGAAATTTTAAAGCAGTCGAATGTTGAAGCAGTGGCATGGCTATTGTTGGGGGCTTTTAGTCAGATTTATGTTGAGAATCAAGAGCAAAGAATCCAGCAGGATGATTTAAAATATTGTGAGTTTGTCCAGAAAGGAAGTCCCAGGAAGACTGTGGACTGCAAAGATAGAGCTGAGATCTCCATTGTCCAGGAGGCAGAGGACAATAGAAAAGATGTCCTGAGGGCATCACAGGAGGTAGCAGGTTCTCCCCTGAACTGCAAGGGTGAGGCACTTTGCTTTGAGGAGAAAGCTACAGAGTCCTATGTTCCAGAATGGATGTGGTGGCCACACCAGCTTCCAGAATGGTGGAGGTATAGAGAATTTGTTACTCAGAATCAGCATCAGAGTGCTCAGCGATCTAAGCACTTGACCTACAGCCAAGAGAGAAGGAAGCTGGGCTACTGCTCTAGCTTGTGGCAGACCTTGGCATCAATCACATAGTATTGGTTTTAGGTACTTTCATAATGCAGCAGCTCTCAGGATAAAAAGGCTTCCACCTAGATTTCAGAAGAAGGTCTAGAAGGCCAAGCAGTGTGCCCCTGGGTGGGCAGAGAGAAGCCTATTCAATGGAAACCCTAAAAATTTGGGACAGCATGGAATGTGGATTGTCTGAAGAAAGCTGCAAGGAGCAAGCAAAGCCAGCCCTAGAGAAAAGCCATGGAAGCTACCAGTAGAAGTGCTGTAGGGGTGGAGCCATGTAAGGCTTATAGAGCTCACAGCTCATTACAGATTGCTTCAGAAGTTGAATATAAAACTACAGGACTTAATGTTTGCTCTGCGGGATTTGGGACTTGCTTTGGTCCCAATGCTTTGTATCCTGCTATGTATATCTTTTGGAATGGTAATGTTTAGCTTGTACCTTTGAACGTTGGAAGTGTTTAACTTTTCATTTGTACAGGGGCTCACAGTTAAGAGTTTGTCTTAGGGTCAGCCAGACAGCTCACTAGGCTAAAGCACCTGCTTAGGAAGGTGCAGGGACTGGGGTTCAATCCCGGGCATGCTGTGCTAGCCACATCCCCAGGCCGTGCTTAGAAAGCAAGTGAGACTGGGCATGGTGGCACATACCTGTAATTCCAGTACTTTGGAGGCTGAAAACAAGAGACCCATTACAAGTGAGACCCTGTAAACTCTGTACTAAATACATAAAAAAAAACATTAAAAATAAAAAGTTTGCCTTAGATCTTGGAGGAGACTTTGGACTTGTACTTTTCAGAAATGCTGAAACTGTTAGGACTTTTGGCTGCTCTTGCAGATAGACTAAGTGCCTTTTCAATTAAAGGATTTGCATGAGTCTTTGGGAAGCCAAGGGCAGAAAGTTATGCTTCTCATGTAATATAATGTTGATATACTTAATAGTGATTTTTAATGATAGTTAAACCTGGGTAATAATGTTGAAGTTGTGAAATATTAATAAGCACATCCATATGCCTGGAAGCTGGTTTAAAGAAATATGTGTAGTTGTCAAACTGATAAGGGGTGGATTGTGGTGGTTGATACATTGTGTCAACTTGAGGGGTTAGAAGCTTGGCTGGATTAGCTCAATGACTCCACACCCTGGGGCATGGAGGCCCCTCACTGGGGCATGGAGGGCCTGCCCTAGTGGACTCAGCACAAAAAAGGTACATAAAGGGGTTGAGGAAGGACTGGGTGCTTGATCTTCACAGCTGTACCTCTTCCTCAGAGGAGCTCTAGTTCTTTGCAGCAAGGCCATGCTGCCTCCTTGGAGGAGCTCAATCTTCACAACCACCACCACTTCCTTGGAGAAGCTCCAGTCTTCACACTTAGAAGGAAGGGAGAAAGGCTTGACCAACAGCGCAGCTACAGCTCCTTCCTCTGCTCCTCACTGTTTTCTACCACCATGAACAGGTGCCTTCTGCCTTGTGCTTCTCTGCCTTGCAGCCAGATGAATACAGACTGAAACCTCCACTAACTGTGAGCTAAATAAACCTTTCCTTCTTTAATTTGGGGTGTCAAGTATTTGTCCTAGCAATGAGTAAAAAGTGGCTGAGACAGTAGGTTTGTATTATTGGTGGGAATATGAATCCAGTTGTCATGCTGGGAGAACACAAGATTTTGAAGGCTACTTTGAATAACATCTATCAAAATACAAATACACTTTGGCCCAGTAACTTCACTTTTACAGATCTAGTCATTAGCTTTATTAGCTCTTGTGTTCTAACATACTTAAGAAAGACATTTTCTGCCACATGTTTATGAGAGCACAAGACTGAAAAAAATTTAAAGGGCCATTAATAAAAAGATGGTCAAATAAACTATGGTACACACTTAGGGCTAGAATACCATGAGTCATTAAGAAGGATACACTGGGCTAGTGAGATAGCTCAGCAAACTAAAGCGCCTGCTTAGGCAAGCTCAGGCAAGCACAGGGACCACAGTTCAATCCCAAGCACCACAGGCCATACCAGTCCCACCCCCAGGATAGGCTGAGCCAGCCAGAGTCTGAGTGTAGTGGTGCACACTACAGTGCCATAACCCCAGTGCTGGGGAGGCTGAAAGCAGGAGGCTCACTACAAGTCTGAGTTGTGCAGTGAGACCGTAAAACAACCAAATACATTTTTTTAAAAAAAGGATATACTGATATGGAGTGATTCTTAAGAGATAACAAGTGAAAAAAAAACAAATAATCTGTACAATTTTGTGTGTGTGTGTGTGTGTGTGTGTGTGTGTGCGTGTGTGTGTGTACCAGGTACTGAAGTCAGGACTTTGCACTTGCCAGGCAGGCACTTATGCCACAGAGCTACATCCTCAGCCCTGTACAATATGTTCTTAATTGTATTTTTTTTATACATACTTGCTTTTGTGTGTTGGACTATTTGTGTATTTATAAGGATCTGTTTTTTAAAAAAAAAAAACAAACTAAAATGTCTTTTACCTCTAAAGAGGTGTACCAGAAAATAAGAAATTCAGGACAATTGCAAAACATACTTTTTAGCCCTGCCTATTCTGTTGCTGTAGTAGACAGCTTCCAAAATGAGCCCCAGTGATCCCTCCCCTCCTGGAAGTCACAACTTTGAGTAATCCCCTTCACCTGAGTGTGGGCAGAACTTGCTTCTAAGTAGTGGAGCACAGTGGAGGAGATGGAATGGTACTTTCCAGTTTACATTTTTCCCATTACATAAAGCAGTGTCTGCCCTGTTAGCAGTCTCTCTCTCTCTCTCTCTCTCTCTCTCTCTCTCTCTCTCTCTCTCTCTCTCTCTCTCGATGGTTTTGAAGCAATCTACCACGCTGAGCCAAGGATGGCTTCCAGCCAGCACCCATCAAGGCACTGAGACCCTCAGCCCTACAGCCACTGATGAACGGAATTCCCCTAACTTTGTAAGTTTAAAGGCAGGTCCTGCTTCCCCTCAGCCTTCAGATGAGACCTCCAGCTGATCATCTGATTGCTGCCTTGTGAACCAGAGAATGCAGTGAAGCCCACATTCAGGACCCCAATTCCCAGAACCTCTGACACAATAAATGCGCTGTTTTAAGCTGCCATACTTTCAGATGGTTTGTTATGTAAAAATCAATGACTAATACAGCTGTTTATTTTTTTACACTGCATAGTTAATTTTAAAATAAATTAGTTAAAAACACCCTCCAAAATAACAACAGAAACAATACTGACCCACCTTCCATGTTTTCAGATTCTATATTCATTAAGTAACTTCCAGATGTTTGTTTTCTTTTTCTTTCTTTTCTCTTTCTTTCTTTTCTTTCTTTCTTTCTTTTTCTTTCTTTCTTTCTTTCTTTCTTTCTTTCTTTCTTTCTTTCTTTCTTTCTTTCTTT
>PVKA01044515.1:0-16129 GCA_004027165.1 Ctenomys sociabilis | reverse complement strand
ACTATTAGAGCAGATCCCTCTATTATTGAATTAAGAGAATGTAGCTGTATACCTATGTTTTTTTTAAAAGCTGATCTATAGTACAGTTTCAATAATCGATACTTTTTACATTGTTATCTTCCTAGTGGTTATTCATAGTAAAAGAAGCAGACAGGATATCCTGTCCAAACACTATTAGTGCAAATCTTTCTTCTCATAGAATTATGCAAAAGTACTGCATATTTATCCTAACTGTACTGTTTATACAAACACAGAATGGTCCTTTCTTTGTATCCCCCTTTTCTTTTTGTTTAGTCCTGTCAGAGATGGGTATTCTATTGTCATTCAATTATTATAGGTGCTTGAATTCAGTGAAACATTCCAACACAGTCCAGCAGTCCACAATAATAGTGGGTTATCTGAAGAAGTGTTGACTAGAGCCATTTATAGCTCAATTTATTATTATGGTTTTATTTTATATACTGCGTTTTTATACTTTTTGCTGGATGGTTAAAACTGAGATAAAGCAATACCTATATAACAAAAAATGTAACTTTTGTATCTGATAAGGTCAGTCAAGTCCCCTCAGGGTTTATCCTATAACCCTGTACCTCACTCTGTAGATCCTTTGTCAGTGTCAGCCATGTGGATGAGTCACAGCCATTGCTTGACCAATTTGCTCTCTGTGAAGGCCTGAGAGAAAGTTTTCTCTCCATATGACTCTCCTTAGGCACACACTACATCATCGATTACACTCCTCTGTGGCCCCATAATCTCCTTGATCAGAAAATTTTGGGCATAACTGAGTTCCATGATGTTACAGTACAGGTTCTCCTATGTCCTGAGCCTTCACTGACCTTTAAAGGCTAGGGCCAAAATGTTGGCTGACCTTGTAGCCCTTCCATTTCTCCAGTTTTTGATCTGCAAACTTAGGTTGTTGACCATCCAGAAGAGAAGCTGATTTTTACTCTGTAACATATACAGTTCAGTTTACCCTAACTATCTGACTAGATTCTTTTTAGTTGTTATACCTTTTCTATTTGTATTTCTTCTTTTGATTTCTTATACTAGGGAGATTATACAATATTTGCACATGTGGGTCTGGTTTATTCCACTTATGAGTATATGTTCCAGTGTTCCCTTCAATATAAATGCTTCAAGTTTATCATTCTTTATAGCTGAGTAATACTCCATTACATAGAAATACCACATCTTTTTCAACCATTCCTCATGTGACAGGCATCTTGGTTGTTTCCAAGATTTTGCTATCACAAATTGTGTTGCTTATTTCTTCTTTATAAATTTTTTCTTCTAAGTTTTGTATTAAGTACTTCAAAGACAATGATACTCAGTGTATTAACTATTTTTATTCTCTTATTATTTTTGCTATGAATTTTGCCCTATTGTATCATAAAAAAGTAAAAAATGAAAAGTGATGTCATCCAACCAAAGTATATCTTGTGTATCCCATGGTGACATCAAAGATATCAGACACAATCCTGATGCTGACAGCACCAAGATTGAGTTCTGAAACTCCACATATCACTGTAGTAGTTTTATTTTTAATACTCTGAAAAAGTGTTCAGAGAAAACTAACCAGGATTCCTTGGGACAATCTTTGTGATTAGAACTGAAGACCACTGCGAATCTCTATAGACCCCTTTGGAGATCAGGAGATCATACAGATAAACTTTCCACACCTGCTAGGCTTCAGCCATACTGCACATTCCTCCTATACTACACACTGGAATCCTCCTGAGATGCTTAAAAAATACTCATGCTGATCTTGGTAGCACCATAGCACACACTTGTTACCCTAGCACTCTGGGAGGCTGAGACAGGGAGAGCTCAAGCTGTGGTCCAGCCCAGAGGATTTAGTAATTTAGCAAAACCCTATCCTGAAATGAAAGATAAAGAGGGAATTAAGGATGTAGTTCAGTAAAAAGGCCCTGGGTGTAAGGCTCTGTACCAGGAACAAACAAACTGATGTCAACTCTTAAGCTTACAGCTAGAATTAATTGGGTTTAGGTCCTGATATGGTTACACTGTGCAGCTGGGGTTGAAATCTACCCTTGTGAGATGGAATAGGTGCCTTGAGGCTAATATGATTAGCCCCATGGGGAAGTTTGTTGAGGTCCTTTTGACAGACTTTGGCTTCCCCGCAGCCTGCAGGCTTTCCCTTAGTGACCTTTCAAGCAAACTGAGCACATGCACCGGATGGAGTGTCCTGATGGTGGTCCATAAGATGACATGCTGAAACCTCTTCTCATCCCAGAATTCCTAGACATTTACTTGTAGGTAGGAGTCTTCCAACTTCACTACTGACTGCAAAGATTACAGGCTCACATGTGTTTGCCTATAACCTGTTTAACACAGTGGCCACACACCCAGGATGAACTGTTAGTTTGGCTGCTAGGCTGCCCTGGGCTGTTAAGTGGTTTCAGATGTTTCTGTTGAAAGGCCAACCACCAAGGATAAATGAGAGCCAGCCATGGTGGTGGACACCTAGCACCCTGGGAGGCTGAGGCAGGAAGCTTGTACTTTTGAGCCCAGCCTGGGCAACTTAGTAACTGTCTCAGAAACAAAAATGCTGGGCGGTGATTCAGGGTAGGCCTTGGATTCAATTCCCAGTACTGGGGGAAAAGAAAAGAAGAAGAACAAATGAGACAATGTGTGGATTTCATTTACTTTAAAGCCTGTCATGTATAAAAACTTAAGTCGGGATACCTTTGTCGGTGTTACTGCCTATGTCATTAAAAGGATCCAAAGACATTTATAAGGAAGGTGATTATCTTACTTCCCCAGACTTCCTTCAAATAGTTCTAGGATGTGGAAGCAGTGCCACTGGGCGGGAAGGCCTCTGAGTGTCAGCACAGCTAGTAGCCAAATGCAAACCAGAGGAACTCAGCTGGACAGGCAGCCAAGGCAGGAGTGGGGTCCTCTCCATTTGTGCCCCATGTCCAGCACTGCTCAGTGGTGCTGCATAAATGTCATGAACCCTTCTCTTCCCTCATCTCACTCCTGTGTCCTTGTGGGGCCTGCAGAGGGCCTCCTTACTGACTCTGGAATGGGAATCGCCCCTCAGCTCAGGCTGCGTGCTTGCCTTCACCACTAAACAGCAAAAGGAATGTGCACATTCCAGGGTTCTTAGACAAAAACCATTATCTACCCTTTTTTTAAAACCAACACTGTTGTTTTGTTTTGTCTCTCTATGCAGTTCAGGATGGCCTTGAAGTCACTATGTAGTCTAGGCTGGCTTCAAACTTGGGACAATTCTCCAGCCTGAGCTTCCCTAGTGCTGGGATTATGGGCATGTGCTGTCAGGCCCACCTAAACTCTGTATTTTGAATACATATGTAATGAATACATGTTGGAAGAATGATTATCTGTAAGCATATGCATTTACATTGCAATTTCCCCAAAACTTTATTTTAAAAATGTTAAATCCTTTAAAGGTTTTATGCCCAGATATCCTTTGTGTGTCTAGATCACTAGTAAAAGTGCCACGTTTACTTTCATTCATTGTGTGTGTGTGTGTGTGTACAGGGATATATATACATACATGCACTTTAACATCTCTGACATTTAAATGTGTCACTGATAGGCCTGTTTTAAGAGACAACATCCCCTTCCCCCATTCCTATTCAAATAGTAATAGTGCATTTTATAACTGATGGCGTCTTCAAGTCAATAGACAGCAGCACCAACATGCTGATGGGGCGGTAATCCCAGCACTCTGGGATGGTAAAGCAGGGGAGTGGGAGGAGTTCAAGTCTGAGCCCAGCCTGGGCAGGTTAGCATTTGAGTGAGACCCTCTCTTTAAAGAAACAACAACAACAAACAGTTGGGGAAATGGCTCAATGCAAAGGCCTTGGGTTTAATCTGTAGGCACTGCAAAATAAACAAACTAACTAAAAGTAACAAATTAAAAGAAACTCTTAATGTGCTCAGCGCAGTGCTGAGCCCCTTGTCAGTGCCACGTAGATGACCAGCATCACACCCCAGCGTCCTGCTGAGCTGGGCCAGCTCGCCTCACGGTTCCGTCAGCTCTGGTCTTTGAAGCTATGTAGTGAAGTACGTGTTTAGAGCTATTCTGTGTTCCAAAGGAGCTGAAACTTTTTATAATTGTATTGTGGTATTCTTTAACTCTAGTGGGCTTTAAAGCCTATCTTATATGGTGTTAATATTATATAGGAAGTAATATTACATTACTTGGTATTTTCTATTTGTTTTGATTTCTTAAAAAAAGAAGTTTAGGGGCCAGAGATATAACTCAGTGGCACAGAGCCTTCCTGGCAAGTGCAAGGTCCTGAATGTAATTCCTGGCACATAAATAAATAAATAAATAAATAAAGTTTGTTTTTTTTTCCTGCTTTTGTTGGACTAGTCTCCTGTTGAGAAATTGTTCCTATTCACTCTTAACCTCTAGAACAGTAATTCTCAACCTCTCCATTAGTGACATCTTAAATGTGGTAATTCTTCCATGTTGGCTCTGTGTGTCATTGGATACTAAGCACACGACTGGCTTCTACCTGCTGGATACCAATAATAGACAGTCTCTCTACCTCAGACAGCACAATAGGTGTCCAGACACTGACAAATGTCCCCTGGGAGACAAAATCACACACCCTTCCTCACTGACAAGGCACTGTTCCTCTAATGAGGTCATGCTAAGAATGTCAACATATTTAACTCAGATTAACAGTGAATTTATTCTACTCCCTAAAACATCAAGAAGTTTAACCTACTTTAAGTTCAGAGTTTCTTCTCCTTTCATTTTAGTTTTTAGATCTCATTATTGTTTAACTTTTTAAAAAGTAATTTATACAATTTGCAAATATTTTGGGTGTTCAACATGATGTTTTGAAACATGTCTACATTATGGAATGACTAAATAGGCTAACATACATGTGCGATGCTTCACAGACATAGTGGTCTTCATGTCAAGAATGCTTGAAGTTAAGCGTCATAGGGAGACGAGTTCAACACTTGCTACTTTCGTAGTTACTTGCAAGAAATCTGTTATTCTACTGTTATTAAGTATACTATTAAGCATCCTCATAATGCTGCAAATAGATTTCTCATTTAAGTCATTGTTTTTACACAATGTTTGTTTAAATAAGCCAATATATTTACCAGCATTTTTCCTAATAACACCATTTCCATCTGGAATAAATTTCCTCCTGTCTGAAAAAAATCCTTTAGATCTTTATCTGATAAAAAGCTTTTGATGTGGAATTCTTCAGCTCTTTTCCTGAAAGACTTTTTAAAAATAGTCTTTTCGTAAAAGATACTTGTTTAAGGTGTATAGTTCTAAGCTGGCAATGTCTGTGACACAAACAGATGCCATTCCACCCGTTCAGATTTATGTTGCATCTGATGTGCCTCCTGTAAGCTTGTTTCTCTTTGAGAAGGTAATCTTCCTTCTTGCTTTTTGGTGTCCTGCAATTTTCCTGTAATGGGATTGTTCCTTATATGTCAATATGGACAAATTGAGATTTGGGATCCCTAAATTTTTAAATCAGCCATGATCTTTTTGAATATTCAAACAAATTCTCTTTTGATTCTCTCTGGGGCTCTGATTAGACATGGAATAGATTCTTGCTCTATCCTATATTTTGTATCTTACCTGCCCTTGTGTTCCATTTTTTGTTTCTTTGTGCTGTGCCCTGGGAACATCACTTTTTAAAAAAGTACAGTGATTATTATTCATTGTAATTGTGTACACAGAAAACTCTAAAGATTCTACAAAGGACCTACTAAGTTTAATAAGATCCTACAGTACAACTTTAAACATCAAATATATATATATATTTTTTTTCTTTTTTTTTTCAGTACCAGGGAGTCAAATGCATGATCTTGCACTTGCCTGGCAGGCACTTATGCCACTGAGCTATCTCCCCAGTCCTGTATTTTTATACACATAGATGTAGCAAATGTTGAACTGAGTCTGTCTATGATGGTTAACTTTATGTGTTGATGTGTGTGGTCCATGGTACTGATACTTGACCAGACACTAGTCCTGATATTATATAGAGGTCCCTTCTAGATGAGATTAACTTGAAACCAGCAGACTTGAAGTAAATTGGATTATTTTCCTTAATGTGGGTGGGCTTTATATAATCAGTTGAAGGTCTTAAAAAATCATGAGATCTTTCGAGGACAAATTGACTCTACTCTAGACTCAAGCTTTTGAGCAAATTTTTTGCATTTGGACTCAAGCTGAAATAAGACCTTTTTTAAGGGTCTCTGACCTGTTGATTTTCCCTGAAGATTTCAAACTTATCAGCCTCACAATTGAGCAAGCCAATTCCTTAACATAACTCTATCTTTATACACATCCTATTCATTTCTGTGGAGAGCCCCAAGTAATGTGCTCCCTTTTCTGACCATGTCACTTATTCTCTCTTCAGCCATGTCTAATCCATCATCAAGTCTGTCTTGAGTTACAAAAACTTTATTGAATTTTTTATTTCTAGGGATATTCACTTTCTCATGGTCCACAATCCATTTAAACTATTTGTTAGTCTGTTTTCTGGTTTCTATCCATCATCCAAGGTGATTGGATGTACTTAGAGGTGACTTGTTCTTCTGAGGAGGGATCTGGTTGGAAGAGGTGGTCACTGGGCATGGCCTGCAAGGATTCCTCTCTCTTCCCAGCTCCTCCCTTTACTCTGCTTCCTGTCTTCCATCTCATGAGAAGTTCTTCTCTGCCATGCTTCTCTGCCACTGTCCTTCCTTGGAGCCAGCTGACCCCAAACTATAAATCATGAGCCAAAATAAACCACTTTTCCTTTAAGTTGAGAATATCAGATATGACAGTATTAGATGGCAATTATTGCTTGTAAGAAAGATAAAGTTGACCTTTATCTTTCTTACAAGCAAACACCATAGGAGTGTTTCTCCCAAGGGGAGGAATAACTTCCTCATTCTGTTCCCTTGGGACTTGGCTGTGTCTCTAGGCCAGGGAATGTGGACATGTGACATACTCCCCACACAGAAACTCTTACTGTCTTTGCAGGACTACTATTCTTTTTTCCTTTTTTATTTTAGGGAAGGGTCTATAGGGTGTTCAGGGTCTCATTACTAGATTGGACTCATAGTGATCTGCCTGTTTATAGCCTCCTAAGAGCTGGGATTACAGACACATGTGCCACTGTGCCCAGTCTCAATCTCTGTCTCAGTGTGCCCTGGGTGTGGGGCTGGCATGGCAGGCCTGGAGATTGAACCCCCTGTCCCTGCACCTGCTTGCACGTGCTTTAATCCACTGAGCTATTTGACCAACCCTCTCTTTTTCCCTTTGGCCTAGAGCTTGGGATGAAGAAATCACCAAGATTAAAACAGTCCCTTAGTTGTCCTTTAGCCACTTGGAACATGAGCTAGAAAGCAGCCTTTTTTGTCTAAAGCCACTGAGATTTGGGTTTATTGCCAGCTTGGCAAAGATGGGTGATTTAGTCTCTTATGTTCTCCTTACACTGTCAGTGGCTTTTTATACTTAAATGTGCTAAATATGCTCATTGTCCATTTTCTGAGAATTGAGTCAGCATCTGGAATTTTTGTGGTCTGGCTTGGCAAATGCTGCTTGTTTCTGCTGCCTCTTGATCATGATGCATTTCTTGTGGGCTTTGTGATCTCCAGCAGTTAACCATGAGGTTTTATTTAGCCACCCAGATACAGTAGTTTGGGGCTTGTCTTAGTGACTTTTTCCCTGCTGTGACAAAACACTCAACACCCAAGTCAAAGGGCAAGGTATCTTTTTGCTCACCATTTGTAGGGATTTCAGTCCATAGTCAGCTGGTTCTAAGGCTGGGCATGGCAGAGGGGCATGGAAGAGGAGAAACAATAGCATGGCAGGTGGGAGGCAGCAGCAGTAGCGATGCTCCCTTTCCTGTTACCACACTCGGGCTACAAGCCTTTTGGGTGCTGCTACCTATATTCAGGGAGGGGCTTCCCATTTCCTACACCTGGAACTATGATAAACCAACGAGTGGTATAACCCAGCACTGTACACCCCGAATCACAGTGTCACATCCTTAATCCACATTTCCACACCCTAGATCTGGTCACCTCTAAAAAGCCCCACCTGTGATTACATGCGTCTTTGGAGGGCCTATAAGCCATAACCAAGCTGCAAAGCTGTCTGAGGACCAGCTTGAGGATGTAACTTCTCAGGAAAGATGGATTTTCTCCTTAACTCAGAAACCAAAACCAAAATGATTTCTTTTTATAGTTCCGGATAAGAGCTGTGCAGAGCACAGGTGATGCCCCTAAGACAGCAGTATCAGTAGGTATACTGGACATCCTACTACCGCACCTGGGAATGTGACCTGGTTTGTAAATAGGACCTTTACAAATTTGATAAAATTGATAATCTTGAGATGAGGATTATCCAGCGTTATCCAGTGAAGCTTTATGTGCAACCACAAATATCCTTAGTGAGGCAGAGGGAGATTATAGATGAAGGAGGAGAACGTGATCAGGATTTGGAGGGTGAGGTCCACAGCTGAGGAACCCTAACACCAGGAAGAGGCAAGCAGTGGAGCATCCTCAGAGCCTCCAGAAGCCCAGAAACCCCAAGATTGCAGCCCATTCACCCTGACTTTTGGGTTTCGGAGACCAAAACTGTGAAAATAAGTTCTGTTCTTTTAAAAATCACTGAAAGAGATGTGGAAAGGGTTTCCTAGCTTCCCTTATAACAGGGGGAAGTTCTTTGGGTCTCCATTAAGCCCCTATTTTGGATATCCCCACCTTTATCTTCTATTTCTTGAATCCTCTGAAGAGGTAAAACCCCACAATTTATCAGATACTCTCAAAGAGAAAGATGGCACTTGACTAATTTCTCTAGTTTTTGGCCTTCTGACTAGTTTTTATCTCCCTGCTAGGATATACTGTAAAAGTTTTTTTTTTTTTTTTTTTTTTGTCTTTTTGAGACAGGGTCTCACTATGCTGTTCAGGCTGGCCTCGAGCTCACTTTGTAGCTCAGGCTGGTCTCGAACTCACAACAATCCTCCTGTCTCAGCCTCCCGAGTGCTGGGATTATAGGCATGCGCCACCACATCCGGCCTGTAAAAGTTATTTTTAAAAACACTGTTGTAAGCATTTTAGTTGATTTCATCTAGGATAAGGGAGGTTTCCTTGGTGTATTGCACGACATGAAAATCTGCACAGCTCTGTCGCTCATTTGAACAATGATGGTGGCAGTCAGGCATGGTGTGGCACATGCCTGTAACTCTAGCACTTGGGAGGCTGAGGCAGGAGGATTGCCATGAGTTTGAGGCCAGCCTAGGACACACAATGAATTCAAAGCCAGCCTGAGTCACTACACAACAAGACCTTGTCTCAAACAAAACAAAAATCAAAAACCAAACAAGCACTCAAACTAACCCACAATAATAGAAACAAGAATAGCATCCTTCTGCCACTCATCATGCAAGAGGCATAGGCAACTCACCGGAGTTGGCCCAGTGACAGCGATCAGCTGAGTTGTAGGGGATGGTGCTATGGCTGGGATGCAGTTTTCTCCCCAGTGGTTTCTCTGCTGGAAACTCGGTGCCCTGGGTGTGGTGTTCAACAGGCGGAACCCTTAAGAGGGGCGATCTAATGGAAGACCACTGTTGGGGCTCCACCTCATGAAGGGATCCAGCTGTCTCTTGGAACTAGATTAGTTACCATGAGAGTGGACTGTTAGAAACCAGCATCAGCCTTCCCTGAGGCCCTCTTCTACCCTTGCTCCTGCTTTTGTGAAACCATGCACCAAGAATGAGGTCCTCAAAAGAGCCAAACTAATGCTGGGGTCATGATCTTGAACCACCAGAACCAAGAGCTGAATAGACTTCTTCCTTTAGGGAATATCCAGCCTCAGGTATTTTGTTATAGCAACATTAAACTGACTAAAAGAGATGGGGACTATGTGAAGGGACTTATTTTCAGCACTAAGCAAAGACCCTCTGGTGGAAGTTGAGTGCCAGGGTGCAGAGTAGAGATGAGAAGAAAGAAGCTAGTGCACTTCTCAGTGTGGCTTTGGCCTTGGTTACCAAGCTGCCTCTGGCTCTGTCTTTCCTAATGAGATGGTGGAAGCAGCTGGGTTGCTAACTACTAGCTCAGGAGAACATATGCTTTTCCCCCTCCCCCTTCCCTTAAGTGTGTCTTAGTTACTTTTCTCAGCAGTGAGACAAAATATCTGACACCCAAAGTTAAAGGAAGAAAGGGATATTTGGCTTACAGTTCATAAAAGTTTCAGTTCACGGTTGGCTGGTTTCAAGGCAGGGTAACATCACAGACGGGCATTGCAGAGGGCAGTTATGGCAGGCAGAAGACAGCAAGTAGGAAGTCCAAGCAAACTGACAGCCTGTTTATGCCCCTTTTACATTCTCTCTAGGCTACTGGGTTTAGTGTGGATACCAAACCAATCAATGGGCTGATTTAGTAATCATACATACTTAATCTCAGCATCCTTAATCCTAACATTCTATCATAAATCAATCCCGTCATCATATAGTGTAAATCCAGCCACCTCTGAAAAGCCCTGCCTGGGATGGCATGAGGATTTTCAGGGCCATTTAGACATAAGCCACAACACAGTGCAGTTTCTATTCATAAGAGGGAGGTTGTTCTCTGCTCCAGCCCAGACACCAACTAGTTTAGGACTCTGGGAGGGAGAAACAGAGACACAGAGATGGAGACAGAGAGGGTGGGAAAGGAGGGAGAGATGGAGGGAGGGACGGAGGGAGGAAGGAGACAGAGAATACAAATGAATGAATCTCATCCATGCTTTACTTCAGGTGGAATTCTGGCATTGGTAAATTCACATCTACTCCATTTCACTCTCCAAGGGCCTCTCAGGATTTTAGATGCAAACATGAAAACCAGCTTAGCTGACAGAAGTAGAAAAGTTTTTCAATGTGATCATGGAACTCCCAGGCCCCAAAAGTTGGAGAAACAGCCATGGGGGATCCAGGCAGGAACTGTAGGAGTCTCCTCCAGGTTCTCCTCTCGGTCCAAGAAGTTAATATTTGTAATCCCAAAGATAAATTATTGGAATTCCACCAACTTAATTCCAATCTACCACTCCCAGTGCAACTCATGGTGAAAGAAAAGACACTAAAACATACTTATAATTATTGGGGAGCCAAGGAGCCTTAAGTCCAGCCATGAAGGTGGCTTTCTGGAACAAAGAGGCTGATCCAGGGTGGCACCCGGGTTTTATTCAGTGGAGAAGTGGCTTGAGGAGGAATGACTGAGAATTGTGGGAAGCAGGTGAGTACTGTGAGCTGAACTAGGTAGGGGGCCTACATTTACCTCTGCCATATGCAGAGAAAGTAATCTGCATTATGCTATTGAGATAGTATCTAATGTTTGGGGATTTGGTGCTCAGCCAAAGTGGAGACAATCTCTCTTCTCTTGAGAACAGCTGCTCAGGTGGTCCTCCAGAAGAACCATGTCTACTTCTGAGCCAGGCTGGTGGGGACATCTTGTCACCACTGGTGAGCACTTGGCCACTTGATGCTTCTCCCAGGATTGGTTCTTTTTTTTTCCCTCAAAGCTGGGTGCAGCCTGGGAGGGAGGCTTATAACCTAGGAACACGGAGGGTGGGGAAACAAGGCACTGGCAAGCCAGAAAGCCCCCAAACACATGAAGGAATGCAGATGGCAGGGAGGGAGGAAGAACCCCAGCATCTGCTGCAGGGGTGAGATTAGGGACAGGATGGCTCCTTGTCTCCTCTAACCCAGTCACTGTCCTAGGGACTAGAATTTACCTAGTTCTGTCAGCTCCACACCCAGGACCAAGTGCTTCACTGGAAAGGGGATGCATTTTTCTTTTGACTATCCCAAGTCAGAGCAAGAACTTCAGAGACACTACAGACTGGAAACAGGAGAGCTGTTTCCTCACAATGATATAAAATACCTGAAACACCGGGCTGTGAATTAAAGGTAAGGAAGGTCAATAACTTCTGTTCCCTTGGATCCCTTAATGCTTCTTTATAAGATCTCCAAGCAATAGTGGATGAGGAGTCTCTCATCAGGGCAGGAATGTAGTGGGGGGTAATGAGGCCATGTGGAAATCTGAGTAGACTCTTATTAGTCACCCAAAGCCAGCAGGTTGGAGAGAGCTAGTGGGATGTCACCATGTGGGCCTGAACATGATGATAACCCTGGCAGCCTTGTCACCAAGTGGGCACACCACACAGGGACTCTGCTCCTGTGAGCAGCCACTTTCAGCTCTGTAGACCAGGATGACTTGGTGAGCTGAGCAGATCCCCTATCTCCCTGTGCCCTGGAGCATGGGCACTTGTCCTATCTGTCCCGGGAGCCTGAAATGCCTCCAAGGGAGGGAGAGGCAATTCAATGTTAACAGTAGGCAGATCACAAGCTTGAGTCACCCTGGGCTACTCAGCAAGAGCTTGTCTCAAAAGAAAAAAGAATGGTTGGGCATGTAGGTCAGTGTGAAGGCTGTGAGTTCAATCGCCATCCCTCTCCTGCAAAAACTGAACTACTTTATTTATTTGTTTTGAGGCAGCAAGGACTAAAGCATTAGGACTAAAGGACTAAAGCAAGGGCCTCACACTTGTGAGGCAAGCACTACTGCTGAGCTTCATGCCAGGCCCAGGGTCAAGTGATTTCAAAAGTGTTATTCCTACAGGAAGAGGAACTGGTGTGCATTACCCGGAAACCTGGCAGAGGGAGGAACACTGTCGCTGGAACACTGTCGCTGGCACGTTTGTAGAGGCAGACACCCAGGGGAGGATGTTGCCACTGAACATCTGTCATTTATCGTCTATTATGTGCTAGCACCCAGATAGGCATTTTTTTTTTTTTTAATCTGTGTTACTAGTACTAATCCTTAAACCTTTTCATTCCCACAGGCAGATAAAGAAATGGAGAGGCCACAGGTCAGTTACCATCTGAGGTGCACAAAGCCCAGAGACCTTCTATTAAGTTTCGTAGACCAAGAGCTCCTGTCTGACCTTGGGAACAAAGGCTCAACAAGTGCCCATTCAACATCAGGCAGGGACATCAAAAGTGGTGGACTAGAACTGGGCCTGGTGGTGCATGCCTGTAATCTCAGCAGTTGAAGGCTAAGGCAGGAAGATTACCACAAGTCTGAGGCCAGTCAGGGATGTAAAGTGAGCTCAAGACCAGCCTGAACTACATAGTGAGGAGCTGTCTCAAAAAATCTAAAAGAGCAGGAATGGTACACTGAAGCCTCATTTACTATCTAAAATTAAACAAACATGGTACTGTTAACGCTATCCTGTATTGCATCATGAAAGTCCCTCAAAGGTACAAATGCTAGAGGCCTGGAAGACAGTGCACAGTGCTGCTGGGAGGTGAGGGAACCTTTAAGAAGTGGAGCCTTGGGGTCGTGGCCCTGAGGAGGATATCCAGACTCACCCCAGCCTTTCTCTTCTGCTTCTGGTGACCACTGAACCTCTCAGGGTCCCCTACAGTGTATCAAAGCCGTAAAGCGACAAGGGTAATACACCACAGATAGAAACCTCTGAAACCATAATCTGAAGTGATGGTTCATAACTTTCTTCTTTTGTCAAGTAATTCATCACAACAGAAAGCTAACACACACACAGATGAGATGGAGATTCAAGCTCACACAGAGCTCAAGCTATACAGGGAACAGACTTAGGTAGAAACAGCAGCCCCTCACCTCCCTGAGCACCCAAAGTCCCCATCTGTCCAGTGTAGTTCTGACCATTCTTGACTTAATGACAGCATTCTGGTTGGTTTCTTGACACTGTGGAAGGATGTTACATTATTTCCAATTTTTATTCCTCACAAATATTTGTTTCTTACAGTTAAAACCCAGTCTTTACTCAAGAGCATATGAAATTACACTTTCAGTGGCCAATTTTTTTTTAAATCATTAAATTTTTAAAAAATCATTAAAGTCTTTGTAAAATAGTAAGTTCCAAGAACAGAGCTTGGTTTTGGCTTCTTCAGATAGGATCTCCCTGTGTAGCCCAGGCTGGCCTTGAACTCATGCTGATTCTTCTGCCTCAGCCTCCAGAGTGCCGCGCTTCTTGGTGTGCACTGCCACCATGCCTGGCTACAACCTACTTCTTCAGTTATTTGGACAAGTCCACTGTTTGACAGCTGTAGATTTGGTGTTTGCTCAGGCAGTCAGGCTGACCATGCTCTGGGGCAGATGTTGGGAAAGCAGAGTCGCTGTGTTCCACTAAGTGGGTTTCCTCCTTGGAAAGTGGCTCTGGGGGCCCTCGTCCAGACGGGGCCTCTAAGCTGCAACTGTCACCAACATTCTGCTTGTTGTCTGCCAAGTGTTCTGTAATAACACTTAGTTTGTCAAATACTTCACTCTCATCAGAGAGTGGGGAGGAGAAAAATAGAAATGTGTTGTGTGGATTGCCCAAAAACTAGAAGGAAACAAGAAAAGCACAGTTAATTATCAAATTACTTACTTCTTTTCCTGGGTTTGCAAGACTTTTATGAACTCCTCACTTGGAAAATGCTGTTTAAAGAATGTACCATAAACCAAGGCTGGGGGGTCACTCCTGTAATCCCAGCAGGTGGGAAGCTGAGGCAGGAGGACTGCTGCAAGTTCAAGGCCAGTCTGGGCTACATAGCGAGGCCCTGTCTAAAATACCAATAACATCAATGCTACAGTGGTTTCTTACAAAGTTAAAAAGAATTATCTTATGATCTAGTAATTACATGTCTCAGTATGTTTTCCAGAGAAATAAAAGTTCTCATTCCTGTGAGGCAACCCTTTCTCACAGGAATGTATCATAAGCCAGGAAGTAGGGGAGAGGATATGAGAGCTAGCTGTTAATGCATATGGAGTTTCCAGTTTTTATTTATTTAGGTAGAACTGGGGATTAAATGCAGGCCCTTGTGCTTGTGCTTATTCTACTGAGCCATCTCCCAGGCCCCAGTTTCCAGTTTGGAAGACTGAAAAGTTCTGGAGGTGGTGCACCACCATGTGAATTTACTTACTGCCACCAAATTGCACTCTTAAAGACAGTTAAGCTGGTAAATTTTATGCCATGTGTATTTGATCACAACTTAAAAAAGACGTGACAGTGAGATATGCAACTCTCTTGGTACATGCTTATAGGTCACCCTGGAATAGTTCCAGTCTCCAGCTCTGTCTGTCTGTCTGTCTGTCTGTCTCTGGGGTGTTGGAGCTGGGGACTGAAACCAGGGGCTTGTGCCTGATTACAAAGCTGTGGGGCTGCTACAGCCTGGCTGTCCTTTCTTCCCAGAAGCAGGAATGCTGCAGTCTTTGAAAAACATGTTTTGGAGTGTCTCCAGCGCATCTTCAGGTTTTGTTATTGGGCTCTTCAGCATCTCAGCGTCCCGTGTCTCTCCTGACTTAGCCCTGAAGCTGGGCACCAAATGTGGTTATCTATCACACAATCGAATGCATAGAATCAATGTGCATCTATTTATTTATTTTTTGCAATGCCAGCACCCAGGACCTTGTGCTTGCCAGGCAGGCGCTTGTGCTGCTGAGCTGTCTCCCTGGTCAATGTATATTTTAAGTGTGAAATATAAACCAAATGTTGAAGATCATCTGTGAAAAAGAACACAGACTATCTTAATAACTTAAAAAAGATACTGCTGAATGTTGAAATGGTATTCTTTTAGACATATTTAGTACATAAAATACATTATTAGTATTCATTTCACCTGTGTCTTTTTACTTTTTTATAAATGTGTCTATGTGGTTCATGCTACGTCCCTAGGAGATGGCACTGCCTCTGGACATCCGAAGGGGACTCTCTTGTCCTGGCTTGTCTCTGCCAGACACTGGGCCAGTTACAGACAGAGAGCACAGCCTGTCATCTGTCTCCAACTCTCTGAACAGCATAGCTGTGCATACACAGCTGGAAATCTTTGTTGATTTCATGTTCTCTATGCGTCCTTATGTATCCAGCCATACCCTAATTCATCAGAATTCAGTGGAGAAACATTCTTTAAAGGCCCTAGCCTTTCAAGGTCAGCGAAGACTCAGGGCATAGGAGAACCTGTACTGCAATATCATGGGACTCAGGTGAGCTCCAAATTTTCTGAGCAAGGAGATTGTGGAGCCACAGAGGAAAGAGATTGAAGTTCTATAGTGTGCCTGGGGAGAGTCACATGAAGAGAAATCTTTTTCTCAGGCTCTCACAGAGAGCATT